>VZRJ01013394.1:80993-199222 GCA_013397565.1 Ptilonorhynchus violaceus | reverse complement strand
GGAAGAGAAGACAAGGAGTGGCAGGAAGTGCCCGAGAAGCCATGTTTACCAGCAAGAAAATCCATATATTTTTCTGTGAGCTGTGCTGTGTGATCTGGAGTAATACCAAACTATATTTTTCTTTAAATCACAATAATAAGCCATGGGGGAGTGAGAAATTTGCAGCCTAAAATAAGAACATTTTTATGTTGTGTGCAGATGAAGCTTGCAGCCTTTGGAAATAATAAGTAAAGCAGGAGCCTGTTGCCTTTGGTGCCTTTAGGCTGAAGTGACTTACTCTTAAAATGTTTAACCCCAACAGACTTTTCTTGTAACCCACAGACTGGAAAGTGTTTGTGGGAGAGAGAATACACCACTGCAAAAACCTGGGCGGGCTGTGGTGTTTCTGGAAGGTTTGGAACCATGCTAAAAATACTTCTTTAGGGAACTGTCTTCCATGGGATGGATCCCTCTACACTACAGAAAGAACTCTCTTTATCCCATGAGGTGGCAATAAGAACTCTTAATCATAAAATCGGAATGTCATGTTTATGTCCTTTACGTAATCAGTAAGAAAAATTGGAATGTATGGGGGGAGAATGATATTTGTATGTTATGTCTTAATATTTTTCATTGTTTTTCATTCTTTCTATTCTTAGTAGAGTTAGCAAATAAATCATTTAATAATTTTCCAAGTTTGCAGCCTGTTTTTGCTGTCCTTCTCCTCTGAAGAACTAAGCATGGGGATCTGGAGTTTGCCTCCAAGTTAACCCGTGACAGCCAGAATCACATTTACATTAGGCTACAATATCAGAATAAACTAAAATTAAATGCTCTTATACAGGTAGATAGACTTGTGTCTATCTTGCTGTTCACTTGAGAAATTTATTTCCCATAAAACAAGACTCAAAATGAGACAGTACAGAAGTTTTGCAGAATTATATGATTTGTGCACTGTCGATGGCCAGAAAAACATCATCAAACTGCTCTCTTTTAGTCTTATTGATTAGATGATGGGAGAGGAGGTTTTTATTGCTACTATCTGATATGATAACTTTGTGGGACAGCTCTCCACATTTCCTTATCCTTTCGTCCGAGCAGAGCTGTTCTTCTCTATGAATCTGCATCTGGTCCAGGTGGTGCAGCTGCAGCGCAGTGATTGCACAGAAAAGCACCAGGATGGCAAAGATAAACGTACTTGCACAGTGAAGCTTGCAAAGTGGCATGCCCTTCTGAGTACATTATATAGGAAGCTCAGTAGGGGATAATTAAACATCAAATCTGTGTTTCTCTGAGGTGTGAAAACAGTGGTTGGAGATGGTGTAAGAGAGGACAGTGGCCACATGCAGAGCAGAGTGAGTCTTTCTCCTATTAAAGCCAGAGGGAAAAGGATTCCTCAGAGAGAATGAAGCACAAATGCTTTTACATGGGGTGGAATTTTTAAGGAAAAGGGCAGGAGTGCCCAGCCAGGGCCAGGTTGCTGTCTGTTGTTATAGCAACGGAGGGAGAATCTCTGATTCAAAAGAGGAAAGAGAGGGAGTGGGAGGGCAGAAAAGAAAATGGTTTCAGAAGGAAGACAAGGGGGTCGGAGTTTGTAAATGGAAAGAGGACGAAGCTAAGTGTCAAGGTCAAGCCGAAATGCATCTATGTCCATGATGACTGAAATGCCCTTAGAGACCTTGTGCACAGCCATTCTCTTTGTGGGTGGTCAGATTTGCTGGGGTCACTTCCACAGTCATCATCCGGCTGGCAGGATGCCACTGCTGCGCCCTGTCCTCCTGGACCTGCTCCAGCCGATGGGCTTGCATCTACCTTTGTTCACTGCCTGGGTGTGCATAATACTTGTGAGAAAAACTCTTTTCATTGCCAAGTACCCCTGCATCTGCTATCTTTTAATAAATTGAACTGATCTCAAACAGGAAATTTATTTTCTTTTTGGGATATGTTAGGTGATGAGAGCTACTTCTTCAACATGGGGAGCTCCTTTTTTACCCCAAGAAGCAGGCTTTCTAGACAGAATACTACTCCCAAGAAGCACTCAGAAAATTCTGGGTACTGAGATGTGCAGATATTTTTGTCAAAAATAATATCTTGATATATGATGGGTCCAGTACAGAGAATTATTTTCACTTGTAGCAATTCAACCCAGTAGGAAAGAATGGAAGTGCAGCATGAACAAGACAACTGGCTGGCCAGGGATGCAACTTAATACTTTGCTAAACAGATTCAAAATGAAATCTCTGTGCCCAGTGCACCAGAAGGAAGCATTATAAATGAGGACTAAGCAACACAAAACTAAGACTTTTCTTTCAGTCTTCATAACAAAAAAATCGAAGGAAAATAACGAACAAACTAGTGAAACTTTCCCAAAGGGTGATTTCTATTTTCTTTATTTTTTCTCCCTTTCTTTCCTGAATAAAAAGTTCATGCTAGTCAGGCTGTTCATGAGTCAGTGCTGTTGTGAGAGTATGGCTGTCCCTGCTCCTCCAGCACTTTTGAACTGGCTAGCCCATTTCTATCAAATCTGGCAGAAAGATAGAGTTTTCAGATGTTACACTCTTACAAGTTCTGTGAAAATTGTTAGCTAGGGGCAAGAAAGAGGCTACAGTGATACCTACACTGAGGGAAAGACCGCAGTATGAACTGCAGTATTACTGAATACACACGTTTATTGTGTTAAGAGGGAAAGGTTATAGATGTTTTAATTCTTGGAAAAGCTTCAATCAAAGTTTGAACTTTATTAGACACTATCTGGCTTTCATTTTCCTTCTCTCTTTCCCTTCATTTATGAGTTCTCTAGTGTTTAATAAGGACAGGAAACATGCTGCAGGCTTAGTTTACTTCATTTAAAAAGCCATTTCATGAAACACAAATCATTTGGAAACATAACTCTATTAGTTCCAGTGTTTGTGGAACTATTTATTATTTAAAGCAAATGATAGTTGCATTACACTGTCACAAAAAATGTTCTCAAGACCTCTCCACTGTCTTTCTATTGCTCTTCATTTAATTATTTTCTGTCTTTTGTCCGAAATATTTTTATTTTCCAGATTTTTCCCTTAATTGTAGTTTCAAATAACTTCCCTGGAAGATAGTGTGAAATATCGTTCTCTTCTTCCCCACAAATAGTCAAGTTTGAAATACAATTTCAATATGAAGACCAACAGAATTCTAAAGACAATGTCTAGAATCTTATCTCACTGAAAGTCATGTGAAATTCTTTTAATTTAAAATAAAATATCCTTTCTTGTCTTATAGCTCCTACAGGTCTCTTAATCTTCTGCAGTACCAGTTTAGCCTCCTGGTTCATTATCATTACACCCATTTTTTGGGGAGGAAGTCATAGAATTCAGTGTTGCCTTTGTATCACGTTATGCTTTCCTCACTTTACTTTCCAAAACCAAATTGATATTGCTTTTATAGAGTTTTTAATTTCATCAATAGATGTGCCTACATCTGCCATCTACTGTTTTTTACTTTCTTGAGTTCTATTATCAAAATAAAGATTGATAAGGTATTTGGACCACTTGGACTAAAATAAAAAATTGTAAAGGGAATTTAGAGGTTTACAGCTGGGATGTCAAATGTTGAGGATTGAATCAGTTTAAAATGATGGCTTGATGAAGACTGACTTTCACCTTCAGCAGAGATAACACTGCTCAAGATGTAGTATCCCTGATGAACTACAATCTATTATACTGTTAATTGGACAGCAAGAAATTAAACATAAATCATTCAACAGAATACAGTGATATAAAATCAATTAAGTCATTGCACTGGAAAAAAATATTAAGTGCTCTACATTAGGGAACATTATGAAAAAACCATCAATTTTAATAAAACATTTGTTGTTTGATGCTTGATACAGTTATTCACACAGATTTTAGAAGATTTGAATTGGGGTAAGGTGTGCAATTTTGAATCAGGAAAAACACTTCTAATATCAGCTAATAGAGGCAAATATCCAAACAGGCACTGACCTTCATGGTTATAAGAGTTAAGGATCAAATTCAGAACTACTTAACAGATGTGTAACCATGATAATTTTCATCAAATTGCAAACATGCAAAATATACAAGAAAAAGTAAAACCTGGAGTTTGAAGACAAAAACTCTCGTTTTACTTTATTTATCTTCAGAGAGACAATCCATGAAGTTTAGCTTCCACTCATGTTAGAAGCAGTCTAAATTTGGTTGTTGTGCAAGACCTGAAAAACAAGTGAGTTTTCTGTAGTTGCTGTAGGTTGGCTGTTTCACGCTCACTCTGAATGACAAGGATGTCTTGACAAAGTTCCCCTTTGCTCCATCCCCGGAGAGCTAGCTTATTCATTTTTGCTCTCTTCCAAACACTACACTACGTAGTTTTTCCTTTTTGTTTTAGGAATATTTTGGATATGAAAAACTAGGTGAACCTCCTTCTGGAACCGGACTTCCGGAAAGAGGGACACACCCATATTCTTTACTCCGTCCCTAGATAAACACCGGTGAGCAGCAACTCCTAAACAGCCCGAGTCTCTTCCAGGAAGACCTCATCATGCTGCTTCAGGACTGATCTAGAAGTCAAGTGTTCAAGTTTATTTCATAAGTTCTTCATTTACTTTCCAGCAACATCTCAGTTGGCACTGACCAGGTGTTTTTTTCTTATATAATAATTTGCAGCTGAAAATCAACACCAGAAAAATGTGTCCCATAAAAATACTCAAGCCACCAGTTAGGCAGTTATCTATGATACCTTCATTATTCTTGTAGCATCTATTTGAATTTTGCTTGCAATTGTGTGTATGCTCACACACACACATACGTACTAGTCTCTCTATATGTAAAATACATCTAAGGTCAATTTTTAACAGTTTCTTTGCTTGCAAGCTTTCTGTCAGTGCCCACAAATTAAAATCTACAATTGCTGATGTTTTTAAATTTTAAAATTTATTTCAATGTTTCGTAAAAACATTAATTATTGTGCTTTTTATTAACAAATATGCTGAAAACAACCTGTCATTAGATTTAATGAGGATTCCATATGCCAGCTCAGTATACAAAAACAAATTAAGTCTATAATTAACTTGTTAATTCGACACAGCACTAATTCTTAGCATTTTATCATTACTTTCTGTAAATGGAAGTTTTAAATGCACAGCCTATCTTTAGTACTTGGGAATAGCTCCTGGAAACATGACAGCTGCTTCCCGCTCCCTGCCACCCCTATTCTACTGAGAATCAAACCATTAACGTACTCAGGATCACTAAGGTAATTATATGTTTTAGTAGGTTCATTAAGAGCTCTGAAAATATATTTCACTATAAAATAATTTCTATTCTCTTCAACTTGTCTAAAACATGAGGAATTTTTGGTAAGAAAAGGCTAAGGTGCTATGTTTCTTTACTTTAGACAACAACCTCTTACAAATCAGTACTAAATGATGCACAAAAATCCCTTGGTATCTTAAAGAGGGAAAAATTACATAGGTAAACAGATAAATCTTTAGTACATTTGTCTTTATGGGAGCAGCTCCTGCTGTTGGTCTCTAACCTGGAGGGCATTATTCTTTTCTAAATTGCCAGTAGTGTCTCACAGCACAGTGATAAATAGAAACCACTGAAAGAAATAACGTTCATTCTAACACACAAGAACTTTCCAGACAGACATTGGCCTCTGAGAACAAACACTTAGACAAAATAGATTAGTTGCAATTGCAGAATATATCACTCTGGTTCCCTAGAACAGGCATTATCCCAGCTGTGCGAATAAGTGCCTTTATGCCAATCATTAAGTAATAAATACATTTAAGAGAGAGTCTAAAACTTTAAGGAAAACACAGGGAAAGGCCTTTCTATATCAGTTATTTTTTGTATGAAGCTGGTGATGTATTCCCAGCATTATTTTAAAAAGTCCCTAGTAATGTAGATCCTTGTATGCTGTTTTGTGGTAGAAAATTTCCTTTGTCAGACAATTAATAGAAGAGAAAAGAAACAAGTGTTACAGAATTGCAATTAAAAGTACTAGTTTAATAATAGAACAGAAAACTCCCTAGCAATTTTTTCTCTTATTTATCACTTCACCTGAAGCACATATGCTAAGGCAGAATTTTGTTTGTTTCCAGTTATGCTGGAGTAACATTTAACTATGCTGTTTGTGTTTTTCCTTATTAATTGTTTCAAAAGTCTGACTAAAATGAAAACTGCCTTGGAAAATACAGTTATTCTGCTTTGTCTGCTAGATGCATGGCATATGGATTGCTTTTAAGAATCGATGTCGCTATTAATTTGAGTGGGGTGGTTTCATGCAGTGAGAACCATAGGAAGGTATTGTGACACTACCAGCCATTTTCCCTACTGCCCTTCCCTGGCCACAAGACTCTAGGAATTCAAGTGCCTGGAATGGGCTCAGCTATCTGGTACAATCAGAGCAACCCTTCCCTATTTATCCTGTCTGAAAATTTTCTTGCTTCTTTTCTTTAGGTACCAGAAGAAGTTCGGCAGACAGAGCCCTCCTTGTTCCTGGGGGGAGATGTGTGTTGGGGGGACAGGATGTGAGTGGGGGGAGGTGCAGTGAGCACAGCAGTGAGTCCAGGTAAGGATAGAGAAGGGTGGGGGAAAAAGATGAGAATGTGGCCCCTGCCAGGAAAAGAGACGGACACTGGATGTGTCAAGGAGCAAGTAGCCCACTAGGAAGTCCTTGAATGGGCACGGATGTAGCTGAGAAAACTGTGCATCTGCATGTCATCTTCTTTCCTTATAGAAGTTGCAATTTCTTTCTGCCATTGTTAGACTCTAAGAACAACCCTTTTTTTAAAGTACAACCTTTTATGTTTTGTTTTGTTTTAATATATACAGGATTCAGTACAAAATCTTTACTTCTATTGACATTTGGATTGAATTAATGAGATGGATTTTATCTAGGACTACATGTTTGAAGGTTAACTGGAAGCTCTCTCTGTTTTTTCTCTGTGGATGCACTTCAGCCAGAGGAGGTGTTGGAAATAGAAACGTCCTTTTTTTGTTGCTTGTACAGATACCTTACTTTTTCTATACAATTATATTTTTCTAACAACTCCTATGTAAGCATGCTAAACCTTTTAATTTATTTGATTATAACTTTAAAAATGATACTTTTATAGTAAATTCAATTTACTAATTCAATATAAGCATTGCCTGCAATTCAACAGTTGGTTTAGGGCGATATAAACAAGTATTGACTTCCAAAACAGTCAGTGGTCTTGCTTTCCTCATACATCTGTCAGTAGATCTCAAAGCAAAAGGCATGTTGAACAAGCTTAAAACTAATCCATCAGCACTCCCACAGAAAATTCATAAAAGACAGTGAAGAGGCTTGGGGAGGGGCAGAGGAAACTGGACATCAACAGTAAGGGAGGATACACACTCTTCTGTCTGCAATTTATGTTGGTGCAAATTTTAATTAGATTAAATGGATTCTGAAACTTGCATGTTAGATCCAGGTCCAAACTGTAGAACAAAGGAAATTGAGTCTTTTGAGTTCCACAAGCTTCTGAAGCAGCCTGCAACCTTCCCTGACCTGGTTTCCTGAATATTTCTCCAACAAAGTAAATATGACAACTATGCTGACTGGGACTTTTTAATTTTCCAGGATGCTGTAGATTTCTTAAAATTCTATTTGTTCTGTCTTCATTGCCTTTGATCAGCTTTTTGCTTATTTTTGTTTTATATTTTTTTGTCCTTCCTTTCATATTCATTTTCATATCTTTCCCATCCATCTGCTCTGGAGTACAGAATCAAAGTCTTTTCTCCTATTCACTTGTTTCTAGATTTTCTCCTATTCACTTTTCTCTAGGATTATCAATCATTTCAAAGACTACAGTAAAAGTTTTATAATTTTCTCTAACTATATACATCTGCTAATCATACTTTCAAAATACCATACAGGACAGCTCTCTTGCTGACTGTGTAGTACTGATTCATATTCATTTACTCAATGTGTGATTGTAATTAATTTAGAAATAGCTGAATGGGCAATAAACTAGTTGGTTTGAAAACTGTGCCTTCACAGCCTTCCAAAGTCATCTGTGAAATTATGGAAATAGTAAGGATATTGCTTTTCACTGAATTTCAACTGAAAACTGGCAATTTCAATTGAAGCATTGTTCTAACTTGCACTCAAACCTTGGACTATGGTATAAACTGACCTGTATTTATGTGAGTAGGATGTGTCTTGAATTTTGCTGTGATTGGGACATTAAATCAGGAATTTCATGGACAGCTGAAACTGCATCAGCTACAGATACAATTTTGTCTGATTCATAAGCAATAAAGTATGTACCACCAAAAATGTGTAGAAAGTGTTAATATATGTTTGTATTGACAGCATTTTCATATTTCTTGGAGCATGGAGTACTATGTTTTTCTTCTATTTTTTTTTCAGATCTTTAGAATTGCATTAATATTTGCCTTGAAGAAAAGAGAAATGTCAAAACTAAAGGACCAAGATATTTTTAAGATTCACATTCCTTTGTTTGACTGTGTAGATAAAGAGGCTTTATATACTCATCCTTGAGGGAAACAAAAATTCCTATGGAATTTTTACTGTCTATATAATTTTATAATTCAACAGTGAATCTTCACAGTATCGGCTCAGTAAAAACTCCATCTCTACAGAACTAGGTACTGGTCTGAAAATAATGGTTTCCAGTTATTAACAGCTTTTTATGTAAAACTCATATGACCTAAGAACACACAACTAATTCTTTCTTGTATTTTATTAATCACAAGTGCATGTTATGTGTGCATTCCTACCTTATTCATTTGCTCTTTCAAAAGCTATCTTAAAATCTTTTAGCCGTGAGTGTACTTTTCATCTTGGAAAAAAAAATCCTACCAACCTGAATAATTTTCATTTTCAAAAATATGGTAATGCGTACCAATCCTTGCCAGTATGGTGAGTATGTCAGTAGTTACACAGTATGAGGGAGAAGTCTGGAAAGCTATGCAGGCAGAGAGAGGGTCAAGAAGGATGGGTTCATGGGAATGTTAAGCAGCCACAGGTGTTACGAAAATCAAATAATTTCATAGTAGTAAGCAATCTGAGAGGAAAATAAAATGGTTAATGAGTGGCTAAATTTATGTTTATCAAAGAAATAGTTGACCTAATAGTTCTAAATATATTGAAACCTTGATACTTTTTTCTAAATAAAAATCTTCCCAGAAACTCTGATAGAGCAAGAAAACAGTAAAGTATAAAACCAGTTGATTTAAAATGAAGAATATACTTAAAGAATTAGTGTATCATGATATAATAAAATACAATGTTGAGCATAAAAATGCAATATGAAAATGTAATGAACTTGCATTTAACACGTGTTGAGAATACAGCTCCTAGTAATGAAGCAGTGGTTAGATACGTTGACCATATCAAATAAAAAGACTTCAAGAGATTAGAAAAAGAATTACCATACCTACTTCTTCTCAATTATGTGATATTAAAACAGAAATCTGATGAGCAAAGACAAGTATTTGAAAAATAGGATGACAGTGATGTGTGGATTAGAGAAATACTTACTGAATTGAAAAAAGAATTATGACTTTGTATGCAAGAAACACTGGAATTACTAAAACATAAGGACAAATAAGAAATTCTCCGCCTCGATAAGTATTATTGAGTATAAATCAAATCTAAATCAGATCCAGCAAAGTGTGAAAACTAAAGATTGTCTGGTCTTTGTGGAGTACTGTCACCACTTCTTCAAGCAAAGCAAGTGAACACAAATTGGTCTAGCAAACATAGAGCCAGAAAAACTGTCAAACACTACACCCAAGGGAGTACATGCTGACTAGATTATGCATGAAATCCATTCTCCAGGATAACCCATCAACCTAGGCATTTACTTCCACATATCAGCACCATTACACACTGGTAAAGGAGATAATTCAGTAGTTTCAAAAGCAGGTTTATTAAAGATGTGATAGTATCTCTTCTATTTCTACTAAAACCCTGAAGACCCAAGGGAAAATTCACATGACGTAACTCAATAGTTTCAACGACAAGTTTATTAAAGTTGTGATAGTAACTCTTCTGTATCCACTAAAGCCCTGAAGACCAAAGGGAATATTCTTGTGAAAATCACATTTCACCACAAAGTAGCTTGGCATAAGTCTTTTCTCAATCCAATAAAACAGAGTGACTGAAAATGCAAGAGGACATGGGACTTGCAACTGAGGAAAGGGAGTTTCATGGACTTTGCAAAGTAAGAGAGGCTGCTCAATATATTAAAAATAATTGTCTTAAAATAGCTGTTTTCTGATGATTTCACAGATGAGAAGACAGATGGGAGATGGGAAAACTAATACAAGTAGAAAGAAAATATTCTCTCACCTCATCCGTGTTTTCCTGAGGATTTCATGTCAAATAAAGGACACAAAAGAGGCCAGCCAAGGAGAAAGATTTGGCCATGGAATTATTAAATCTCTTCACAGGGGACCAGACTAGGTCTTTTAACATGTTTACATTCAATTGAAGTCTAAATGAAGATGGGAAGAGTAAACACAATTTGATTTCTATCCTGAAATAAGTTGATGTTTTAAAGTCAAATTTAATCTGCTCAAGTCAAAAAAGTGGATGACAAATAAATAAACAAACAAATAAATAAGGGGATTTGGACTTTCTTGTCGATATGTCATCTTGCCTCTTATTGCTACTGTATATAACACACTGCTAAATGTAATAATACCACCAAGATCAAACAGTTTCAAATAAAAGAATCTTGACGATTTGAAAAACAAAAACCGAAAGTTTGTGGGTTAGGTTATTACTAGTACAAATTCAAGAGCAGGAATGCTCAGTGCCATGAATTTGTGTTTCTAAATGAATGTACTTATGCATTAACTTTTGGAATAAAACTCTATAGTTGAAAAGAGTGAGAGAGAATAAGAGAAAAATATTCCCTTTTCCAGGGAGACAGTTATGTCTGAGATAAGTCTTTGAGATACAAAGATACACAGGAGGAAAATATTTTTGAAGTGGGGTAGTAAATTTGATAGAGAGCAATACTCCAACTATCTTTTCTGTACATAAATAGATTTTAATATGGTACTTTTGGTTGGTACCTTTGGTATTAACAAGACTCAACTTATTAGTTAAGCAACATCTTTTTTGAAACCAGATTTTGAAGTCCAAACTGCTAACTTGCATGGATCTTCTAATCTCCTGCAATTTGACATTCTAATTTCGTATTCAAGAAAGTTCACCAAATTCTGTTAGCTAAAAAACCTTATGAAATTTTCATTTTCTAAAAAACATATGGTAAAGCATAGTTATTAAAATAATATCAGACCAAATTAAGGTTGGTCTGAAGTCAATGGTGATGATTTATAAACTATATTGTCAAGTTTACAACTTCTTAAAGGTCTACGTGAGTATAACAAACTTTACAAGAAGGGTAAATGAGACCCTACCAAATTGCTGACATATTCAGCTACACTGAGCTACAATGTTACTTCAAAACTGAATGTGTATTGTAGTAAATTTAGTATGGTCTAGTAAAACTTTGGAGGCCAGATTTTCTAATTTTCTTTGGAACCCACACAGCACTTGACAATAGCCAATTCTCAGAGGATTTTAGACAAATTAATTAATTTACTAAAAGGTATTTCTGCAGATAAGTAGATGTGAAAACAATGACTTTGTTTGTTTAGAAAGGTGTTGACTTCATCTGTATCCTGAGTAGTTGAAAGTTCAGTTTACCTCCTTTCCATGCAAACTGGAAGCCACAGAAACAAGTAATTCTAGGTTAGAATTAATAAAGAGTTAGGGCTCACATCTCTAGTCTTCTAGCTCATCTTCAGTACAAAGGTGTTTCCAGATGACTGAAATGGTAGCTAAAGGTGTGAGCAGATAATTTTCAACATAATTTATGCATTGCCATGAGTGCACTTATTAATCCAAGAATAGACCTGGCCTAACTTGGCAGGATGGCTTTCATTCCAAAGTTGGTGTGTGCATTTGTAACTGCCTGTCTGGATTTGTAATTATATCCTACTTTTTAGTTCTAGCATTTTCTAAATAAAATTTAATTCTTTTTCTTCTCAAGTAACAAAGCAATGTCTTATGCAGTCACTGAAATTGTGGATACTGAAAAGCTTTCAGCAGAGGAATTCTCCAGCTTCTTGCATTCTGTGAGAAGCTGTTCTTTCTCATAGAAGCTATGTAAACAACGAAGATGTTTCTCTAACGAGACTTCTCCTTATCATGCACCTGTGGAAATCATACGAAGATCACAAAAATATTTATCTCTTTTCTTTAGGTGAGTTACAAAAAGAAAGGAAAGCCAAGGTAAAGCCCATGCTATTCATGGCATAAGACAGACCAGTGTCCTCATAGCCTGTGAGCTGGTGTGTGATGTGCTACAAGATATCTGCAGAGACAGGAACATACGCCTGACTTATTACTGTAGGAGTCCTGTGAGTAATATGGCCTCACCTAACAAACAGTTAGGACTGTTAGAACTCAGATGATCAAGTCACAGATATGACACCATTAACTTGTTAACAAAAGGTCCTTGAATGTTATTAATTTTTTAATTAATTTTTATTTCTTTTTCTCTTCATGGCTGTCAAGGATTGCATTAGGTAGAAAAATGAAAGTTCTATTAATAAGATAGTTCCTCCATGTTTTAGCATTTTAGGTGTAGTACTTTTCTTAAAATCAAATATTATTAATCATAGCTGTTCTTAGCAAATTTCTGATTTATATAATTAGATAATACACAACTGAATATGATTTCTAAGTGGCTTTTATTGCAGTAGTCAGTTGATATAGCAATGTAAAAAACTCCTTTAACTGCTTCTTCATTTGCCATAATGATTTTTTTAAAGAATATTTTGAAGTTTTGAATGAAAAGCTGTACAGAAGCACAAATTAATTATAGAATCATAAAATCATAGAATCTTCAAGGTTGGAAGAGACCTTTTAAATCATCAAGTCCAGCTTTCAACCCAGCACTACCAGTGCAACCCCTAATCCACCAAACCACATCACCCAACACCAGATCCAGATGTCTCTTAAACACCTCCAGGATTGGTGACTCCACCACCTCCTTGGGCAACCTATTCCTATGCCTAATCAGTTAATGCAAGGCTAATTTTAATGTCAAAACCAAAATACACTTAGAATCCCCCGGTAAATTCTGGGCCAGCTGCAGGTTTAGCAAGCTGTAGATTTCAGGAAAACAAACCCCCAAGAACGACACCCCCTCTGTTCATATTGATATTTTAAATAGGATGCCAGGAACACTCCCCACAGTCAGGTCTTGTACAATATTTACATATTTCAATTGTAATAACACCACTACAGTAAGTTAAAAAGGCCTCAGGGAACTAGAGTGGTGGATATTGCTTCTTATCTGTAGTATCTCTAATCAGATTTTCTAGAGTAATGCCTTGAAAATCTCTGCAGCACAACTTAGAAACTTTTAAATAGCTATATCTACTTCCAAACCAAGAATTTCTCTCCTGCAATTACCCTCTCTGCATGTGCGTTAACTTGTTAGATACTTCCTAAGTTGTACAAGAAAGTATTGATGAAGCTATTTCTTCACTAATTTGCCTGTGCTCTTACCTATTTAAAACTAGTTTGTTAGAACAATAAATGGAACTCATGAAAAGCAGCATTATTTTACTCATCTTGGGCTTTCTCAAACGTTTTAAAATAGGAAGAAAAGTCAAGAACCTCCTCAACTATACCTTTTTTCCCTATACATGTGTATGATCCCAGTTCCTCCCTACTTCGAAGATGAATATTACAATCGAAAATAACTTTTCAAAACTAATAATATGCATCATATACATGATGCATATAGAACAAACTTTCTGACTAGAGTCTCCTAGCTGCTGTTCCATTCAACTTGATATATTCTTTAGACCTTTCCAAGATCAAGGACTTTTATTATAATCTGAAAAGCCCTGAAACTTACTATGGCAGGGCCACATTAAGGGTAGTCAACAATAACGCTGAAAAAAAAAGACCATACATTTGTTTGGTTCCCTTTCAGGGACATAACTTCAAATGATAAATTACAAAAGTACGTTTAAGTTCACTCAAACTGATGTAATTCCAGGCTCCCTAGTTACAAAGGCTGCTTATGCTCAGAGCTGATCCTGCATATGCTAATAACATTATCCAGAGATCATGAAGAAAAGACAAGTTCTTTGCTTCATGCAGCTGTACCCCTTTCAATCAACCTCATGCTGAGAACCATTTATTATCATAACATATGACACAGAAAATCTTAAGAGGCAGTAAGGGGCAAATTTTCAGATTATCACATGCCATTCTAGCTGTGACTTTCTCATTAACTTTAAAAGAATCGTGTGGCTTAAACCAGCTCAAAGCTCTGAAATGTACCCCTACACATGCCCCAGAATAAACCTTTACAAACATAATAATTTTCCATTTTTGACTTAATTTCTATAAAATAACAGAAGTCACCAACTAAGCAGACTCTTCACAAATATTCTTCAAACTGCAGACAGCATTGCTTTGTCTTTTAGGTGACCCTGTGGTATGCATGTGGACAAGCCTCAGCTCTTCAGCTGAGAATTTCAAGTTAGGAAGGGAGATTAAAGAAGAGAAACTTCTGGCCATAAGGCACTAGTAATGATCCTACACTGTACAGTTAGCAGTGCTAGTATTTATCTCCTTTGACTCAGAGAAGCTTTGCAAAATGCTGCTAATGAGAAATAAAAATTAAAAAAAAAAAAAATCTAGAAATCTAACCAAAACAATGTGGACATAAAGAAACAAATTTTTATTAGATAGGCACCTTGAGGTGGTGTACAGGTTTATGCATTCAAAATGAGAATATAACATTGACATGCCACCTTTTTTATCCTTTCTGCTGAAATGGAAAGTTTTTACTCCTGTCTACCCAAATTTTGCTGTCTATTATATACTCAAAGGCCATAATTATTTCAAAAATAGACTTTTGAGAAAAGCACATAATTAGTCCAGTGCAGCTGGTATAAAAATTACTGGCAGGAGTACTAGTATCATTAAAAAATTGGAACTAGAGCACACCAACTATACTCCAGGGCAAGTTAAACACACAGAACCTCTAGTAAATATTTTAGCATCCAAGCTAGTACACACTCAGGACACCCAATTTTTTTTTTTAACACCACTGATCCAGACTCAGCAGAAAGTCATTTCTGCCAAAATGGAACTGTAGTGCACTCTGGTTTACATAAGTTTAGTAAGGTGATTTTCTTTGACTGCTAAATAGAATTAGACTGCGGTAGAAGAAAGTCAAGTTTTCCCCAGAGTCATGCAATGATTTTAGAATTCCAATTTCTATTTCAGATATTTTCTTGTCGATGAGATAAATCTTTGGAATTATGAACTGTAATGTGAACTAATTTGTAATAGCTGTGTGGCTCTATATACTAACTTTCTCAGATAAGACATGTCCCCTTTTGTTGTGACTTTCTTAGAATGATTCAAGAGCGTAGCATGGCGTGGTCTTAGAACTGAGATGCCTACAACCAAAATTACACATTGATATGTCTATTTAGATGCCTTAAAAAAATTGTGCTTCTAGAACCACAAGCACCTTATGTTTAATTTTCAAAGTGCTTGAGGTCTAGTCCTGGCCACATGTGCACTGTTTTGTTTAAAGCCAAGCAGTTTCTGACTCTGCCAGAGACAAAACGGGATTCCTGTAAGGTCTGAAGGTGCTAATATGGAAATTATATTTTGAATTTATCTATCTGGTCTGACATCAAAATCTCACAGAGTGCCAGCTTCTACAATAACCTAACTACCAAAAAAACAGTCTGAGCTTGGGTTGAATGATATTCATGGTCTTGAGGTATTCACTCATATACCTCACCTCCACAGTGATGAGAAGCACTGAAGTGAAAGGATAATTCCTGACTGAAGCTTTTGTATAATGCTTCAGAATGCTGGAGGTTCATTAGATGAGAGGGAAAGAGTTTCAGGAATCTTGCAGGTTAGATACAAAGTTTGGCTGCTCTTGCTCCTTATTGTGCTAACTATCCCAAAGAGAATGAGCAACAGCCTAGGAGGGATGAGGGAAAGGAACCACAGCAATGAATAGTGGCTAGTCCCAGTGGTCAGGCAGGAGACACTGAAATAGGCAGTCCTTGGTTTCAACCACACTGTATAGATGTGTTGTAGAAAGCATACATAGTGCAGTAGACCCAAAATACCTCTTTGTTTAAAGCTGGCTAGGGAAATGTGAGCCAAAGATATATTTTTGAACCTTTTTCCCTCCTGAATCAATTTTGCTTCAACTCCTCTTCCATCTATGTGTCTCTTCATCCTGTTAGCTTTCTGATCGTTCTTCTCCTCTCCCGCACACCTTTTTGTATGTTCATATCTATTTTTCTCCCTCATCTGTGTCTTTTGTGCGTGACCATTATTATCGTTGTCACTGCATTTTTACTGCTCATGAAAAATAAACACTTGAGAAATAATCACTGCACAGGGGCCAAACAGAAGGCAATCCTTCCTGTAAATACTACTTTTGTGTAATGGGCACGGTCAGATCAGTACTAGAAATGTAGTGAGAACAATTCATCTACATCATTTTTTTTCCACTGCAGAAACATTGCTATGGTTCTTTCATACTTTAGATTCCTTGTAGAATTTATCTTTTTTCCCCTCTCTTATTTTTTTAGCTCCTACTCTTTCTTACCTCTACTTTATGAAAAACAGGCTTCTGTCATATAGACTCTCTCAAAGTCATCATTCATCCATGTGCTAAGACGTCTGCGAGCTTTCTTTTTCTACATCAATGACACACAGTTTTCTTTTGACTCGAACACTTTTTGTTCTTCCTATTTTATAATGCATGCACAGTTGTGTTATAAAGACTCATCAAAGTCACCACTGTTCTACATTTATCTGCATTGAACTGGCTTTGTCATTTATTAGTCTTTTAAATGTTCTTTATATTTTCTATCTAGTTACATTCTCCTTCATTATTTACTGTTCCTCTATCATCTCTTTCTGATTCACATTACTCTACTCTTTGACTTTAATATTCTGGGCCTCAAATATTTTCCACTAAATCTTCAAAGTCAAAAGTCTTAGCACTGATTTTATTGTAAGTTAGTAATGTAACTTCTTATAAATCAACATTATTTGAATAAACACACCCGTTCCTGCTTTAGGAAGCTAAAAGCAGGCTTTTGAAGCACTGTGTGAGGGTATATTAATGAAATCCCCATTGATTTTGACTGGAATTGTATTGCTTTAATCCTGAGATATGCTCTGGCACTTTAAATTGAGGATCTAACACATTTAATAAAATGACCGCCCACTCTCAATCCCAACTGCTAAATTTTGCCCTTGAGCCATCATGCCACTTGCAGTGGTTCAGAGTGTGTGGCATGCCAAAGCAAAGGGGACAGTTTTGCCCACAGCATACATAATCAGACATAGAAGAGCAGACATTTTAACTTGCATTTGTTTAACACTCATTAGAATTAATCAGAAGCATGGATCAAGAGAGTAAATCTCCTCAGTGATTCATATTTTTTATGCATCCCTTATGATGGTAGCAAGCTCTGCTCAGTGTGCTCATCAATCCCTTTACCTTGGGAAGAGAAAAATAGTTCTGTCTCATTT
Source organism: Ptilonorhynchus violaceus (assembly GCA_013397565.1). Taxonomy (NCBI): domain Eukaryota; kingdom Metazoa; phylum Chordata; class Aves; order Passeriformes; family Ptilonorhynchidae; genus Ptilonorhynchus; species Ptilonorhynchus violaceus. Next base: position 181,627 of record VZRJ01013394.1, on the reverse strand, counting down.
ATTAGGTGCTCTGTCATTTAGTCAGTGGTAGATGGCTCTAGGTAAAGCAGTTCTACCTGGTAAGGTGGGCTATGGGAAAGATCTGTGACATTTTACTTCAAAAATATAGAACCCACGAGGCAAAGAAACAGGTTAGAACGTGTATTTACACAGCAAGTACATTTAAGAACATTTCCATCCATATTGGATTTTTTGCTCAGTTGTGAAATTTACTGAAAACACTTTGCCAAAATCACAGTCTTGTGCTGTAGTCACAAAGAGCACTAAATATTGACCAGTAAAACAACTTCCTTACAATACTTGCAGATGCAACAGACATTTGAGATTCTTGCTCTACAGTAGTTGATTGTCTTTTTGTGTGTATGTCCATGCTTGAACATGTCTACACAATCCATGGATTTATCAGCCAAAACAGTGAAAAAGACAAATATACAAGCAACACTGCTTTTTCATCTAGGACATTTTTTGTGTGCTGGGGTTTTTATGTTTTATTTTGTATCCTCCTGTGGTCCTAAAGGACTTTTAAGAGGATGGAATGTATCTCTCTCTTTGCTGTGTCTCATTGCAACTCTTTCTTCTCTCAAAGTTTCTTATACATATATTTGTCAGATTGTTATAACCATGTGTAACAGTTTATACCCAGCCAGCAGCTGTGCACCTGGCAACCTGCTCACTCCCCCGCCCTTGAGCTTGGGGAGAGAACTGGAATGGTAAAAGCAAGAAAACTCATTGGTTGAGATAGTTTAACAGGGAAAGCAAGATAAAACACTCTGTATGCAAGCAAAGTAAAACAAGGAATTAATTCACCACTTCCCATCGACAGGCAGGTGTTCAGCCATCTCCAGGAAAGCCAGGCTACGTCACCCATTAACAGTAACTTTGGAAGACAAATGCTGTAACTCCAAACATCCCCCTGCTTCCTTCTTCTTCACCTCACTTCATATACTGATCATGATGTCATATGGTATGAACTATCCCTGTGGTCAGGGGGTCAGCTGTCTCTGCTGTGTCCCCTCCAAAGTCCTTGTGCCCCCCCACCCCCAGTCTCCTCACTAGCAGGGCAGTTTGAGAAGCAGAAAAGAGCTTGAAGTTATTCAAGTGCTCCTAATCTCTATTATCAACACTGTTTTCAGCAAAAATACAAAACCTAGCCCCATACCAGCTATTATGAAGAAAATTAACTCTAGCCCAAATCCTCACCCCAGAAATGCTGGTACCAGTATTAAAGTATGCACAGTCCAAAGATTTGTATAAGAGCCAATCTTTCTTTTCTACTTTGATAAAGAAAAGAAAGTAGAAGTAATATAGACTCACACAGCTCTGGAAGACTAAATCTTTAGTGTCTGTCATTATTATTAAAAATGTTTTTAAAATGTTAACAAAATTGGCATGATATTTACATATAAAATGTAGCCATTGGACAGAAGACACAGTGCTCTTTTTTGAAGCTAGGCTGCAAACATACACCAAAGAAGAATTTGATATTGATTTCTGCTATGATTTTATAGAAACTAAACAAGAATCTCTAGAAGTCACCCTCTTGAGGCTTCATTTTTTTCATAAAGATTTCAAAATCAATCTGATTTCAGATAGGGTCTATAACAAAATTTGGCAGATTTCCCTTTAATAACTGCTGACATTAGTATAATTTAGAAGAAAAAAAGTGTGCATCTAAGTATTCAGGCTTCACTAAAATTATTGAAAACTTGTTTAGTATTTTCAGTTACGTAATTTTCTGTTCACTAGGAATATTTACTAATAAATTAATACATTTTATTGACATTTAATTCCTACTTTTTATTGCAGCTAAATTTTCATAACTTTAGAAGGTGTGAGATAAACCGTCTATTTCAGAAGTACTGAAACCATTGAACAAACAGTTTACAAAGACATCAATCCATTCTTTTCCTCAGGCCTTTTTTGAGAATTCCTGCAGTTCACAAAAAAGATTTAATGCTCTTCCACACTAGCAAGAACTGGATGTTGTGACCAAGGGAGGCATTGCTGTAGATTTAGGATAGGAGATATGTGGCTTCACTAGCTTTGCAACTCTCTTCTCGGTGGAGAAGTTATGGACTGCAGATGTAGAGTGCAGTATTTGTCATGAAGAATATTTGCTGCTACTCTGATTCCTCTTGACCTCTTTTCCTTTGTTTGGAAAGTTGTTATTTTCAAAGCTCAGATAGTTGTGTTTATTATGTGCACTGCATTAGGTTTGTGCATACGATTAATCTCTCATTTTTACTTACTCTTCGTGCTTGGAGGCCAACACATCCAAGGATTTCCTTGTACCCTCCCAAAAGAACACTCTTCTTAAGTTTCTGGATTGATCACAGAACATTTTCAGAGAATCATCTAATAGTTCATTCAAAATTAATTTAGATATTGAGCCTTAATCTTCACAGCTTTCCTCTTTCCATCTTATGGAGTTACACAAATGCATTTTAACCACAGAATCAAAGAATCGTAGAATGTCTTGAGTTAGAAAGGACCCACAAGGATTATTGAGTTCAATTCCTGGCCCTACACAGGAGCACTCCTCCTTTCCCAAAATAATGGTGAATAACCAGTGCAATTTTTCTTGATATAATGCAAAATAAGCTTAATTGTGAACCATGCTTCACAGATAATAGTGTCTACCAGCTCATATGCAAATATCATTGAGGATATTTTGATTTCAGTAGATGTTGGCATTGTGGTTCAGCTTTCTTTCTCTCCACTAACAAACTTTGGCAATAAACATTGGCTTGTGACATTTAAAGTTGTACCTATTTTTGGACTTGCAAAGATGGAAACTCTCAACAGAGAGTTATTAAAGAAGTTTGCCCATCACCATTTCACAAAGACATCAAATTGCATATTACTTTTAACTTGAATGGACCGAAAGATTAAAGCATTTGCCTTAAAGCTCTCTGTGGTTAAATCTCTTTCTCCTATGGTTTTCATTTGCAGTTTAGTTAAATATATTTGATTTAAGTTGATTAATGTATATTTTTCTCTTTTTTTTCATTTATAAAAAGAAGCTGGTAGTAATTAGTACATATTTATATAGTAAAAAGTGAAAGATACCTAATATTTAACTCATACTAAGAGGTGAAAATAGACACAATTAACTAGCTAATTTTACACATGATGCGCATGTGCATTTGTGCATATATAGTGAGGAGACAAATAAAAATTAAAAAAATACTTTCTGTGTATTTCCATGTAAATTAATCAAATGAGTACCTGTAAGAAACGTTAGTTTGAATTGTCTTATTGCACTAGGTGATTGTGAAAAGGAGAAATGGAGGAAGAATATGTTTATTCTTCACAAGATTTTTCCTAACTTCCCTCACAGAAATGTAGGAACTATCTGGATCAGATGGCACTACATCTGTTTTGCAAAACAGTTGCTGAACTTGTGAGAGTTCTGATGAAAGCAAATGTGCAGGTGCATGGTGTATGGCAGTCCTATAATAGAAATTTGTACTTGTCCTAAGGGAAAAGATAAAATATTCCCTTTCATGGACACAATAACCTATTTCTTAGGAATTCTTATATTTTTTTCCCTTTCTAACTACATTTTTTTCTGATTAACAGAAAAATTCCCATAAATCCCTTTATCACATTTAAAACATGGTGAATGAAGCAATTTGTCAAAAGAGAAATCAAAAGTTTGCATTGTTTTCCTTCAACTGGAAGAACATTTATATTCTTATAGAATTGAAAAACATGGATTATTAGCATTTCTGGTATTCTAATTCCATTGTCTTTCTCTGAGTTCCAATAAGTGTTCTTTTACATGACTCTTCATTCTGGTTATTTTGTCAGGCCAGTAATTGCAAAGTCATTTCATGCTACATTTTCTTCAGATATCCTTTGTTTCTGACTGACAGATAAAGATGGCTTTATTTTTATTATGGTGTATCCCTAAGGACTGCATATTGACAGTATTTATAGTTTCCAAACTTCACAGAGTTTTTCAGAAAAATAATCCAAAAGCAAAAGAAAAGCCGAAGAAACTCATAAGTTTCTAAGATGGCCACAGAAAGACTATTATCTGTGCAAGAGTGCTGGCATTCTATTATTGCCACAGGTAAAACATACGAAATATAATATCTGTTGCTACAGCACAAAGTAAAACAATTACCCTGAGAATCTTGATTTAAAAATCAGAGATTAATAAATAGATACAGTTGAGGGTTTTTCACTTTCATAGCTGGAAGAATTCTTGCTTCTGTGTAATCTTCCAATTGTTAGATTCTGAAAACCAAAAAAAGTTAAAAAAAGCAAAGAAAAAACATTAATGCAGTAAATATATGACACAAAAGTACCCATTTTAGGCAGTCTGGAAATACACATTGGCAGTCCATGGAAATGAACTGCCATATGGTATACACAAATCAGAAGAGAAATATCATAGAGGTGTAAAATTTTTTCAATAGGAATGCAATTGTCTGAATTAATGTAAGATATGTCCTGTAACAGAATATAAAAAGTAAAGACTTTTCTGTCACTTGGCATTGTTAGTTCATGAATAATTCCTAGAGATAACATAGAGTTTTATCTATTTCATTCGGGTGCAATTTAGTTTCTTAAATTTCTGCATTAAGGGAAATGAAAGTTCTTTATACTTATTTAATTTTTGCCTCTTATATACAGATATGTTATTGTGAGTGTGATCATTACTACAATGTAGAAATCTGGGTCCCAGATACTGGTCATATGAAACAGTAATATTGGACAAAAAAATTATTTTAAACATAAATTATGTTACATCAGTTTTTGGAAAATGTTTCTAGAGTCTGCCAGTTTCCTTAATGATGAGTTAGGGATCCACTTCATCACATCTAATTTTGTTTATCTCACTTGAAGAAATGTATTATAGATCTTGGTCAGAAAGTGTCTTTTTTTCATTATTACTTGTTCATTATAACTCCATCTTAAGAAGGTGATAATAATTTTGAGTGATCTAGTATAAGTGAGTGTGGCTTATGTCAGTTTCCATTAATTAATGACAAAACGCAAAATTTGCCATTTTCACCATGATTGACTCTTTACATTTCTCTTTTCAGGTTTTACATAAGATGTGACAAACTGACTTTTTGTTTTAATGACAATACCAATTACATTTACATGACACTTATTTCATATTTTACAGATCTTCCCTAACAAAAATTGTGAATGTTAGCATTGTTCTAAGATGCAGGGAAAAAGCAAAATTATGTGAGCATGAGGAAGCAAGGAGAATAATACCCTAAAGGTAGGGTTCTTAAATGCCAAGTGCCCTTTCTCAGCCTCAACCATTCATTCTGAAAATAGCCTATCAGAAAGGCTTAGAGGGAGCAGTTTAATTACTGTTCCTTTGACAAATGTAATATATTTTCAGAAGCAGGCCCATACATTTATTTAAGGCCAAATGTTGTACAACAAAACTGTCCTCAGAGGTATTTCATTCTACCATCCTATTTTTTCCACCTGGCTTGCACTGCATTTTCTTTTTTCTAATGACTATGTCATTTCTAGAGACATTTTAAAATGAGTCCTAAATCATGTTTTCCTTTAACAGAACATAAGCTACACAAGTGGGGTGGGAGAAAGAGAAAAATAGTGTAAATAAGCACCAAGTTTCTATAATGCTTTCATAAGAAAAGAATCACCAACAACCCTATACCAGCCCCTACATATCCTGTCCTGAACTCAGCAGAGAAAAACACTCAAGTCCTCTCCTGGATACTTTCAAATATGAAAGGAACTCCAACATACTTCCATATATATTTCTTTCCTCCCCTCTCTTAGTAAATACACCAAAACATTGGATGCTTCTTTAGCTTTCTGAGCATAAAAGAAACCTAAAGCAGGCTGGAAGGCAGTTTTTTTAAGCAGTCAGCTCAGATGCAAGTCCTGAAGGTGATGACCACTTCTAGAGCATATCCAACTGACAAAAGCCAGTTTCAGGAGCAGATCTGTGTAGATCTGCAGTAGGAATAGACTGCAAAAGCTTTCTGCTGTTGGCACATACTGAGCATAGTACAGAATGTTCAATTATACAAGCACAAGAAATGAGTGAGGCACTTATTACCACCTGTTGTGGCAAAACCAAGTAAAATGAGTATTTGGGAAGTCTATACAGAAGCTAAAAGAAATAAAATATTAGATAAATATCTCCTCCTCTCTCCACTCCACGAAACAAGTAACTATCAAGTAATCCTAAATAAATCTAGTGTATTGTTCCCAGCTGACATGCAGATGCTTCTATGACCTAATCCTCACAGCTATTTCTGCAGAATTATTTTTTCATACTAATAGGACCTATTTATCATGTGGCACTACAAACACATTTGTTTTATCAGCCTCTACATGAAGGTGAAATTTGTCTCCAAAGCTGAAAAATTCATCAGCTAGTTTCTGAGCACTATAGTGCTCAGAAATGCTCAGTATTCTGTGCATGTGGAAAAAAAAAGTCTAAATAGACTTTTCATTTTATCTTGTCCTGTGTAGCCAAAGAGAGTCATGTTCCCAGTAATTAGAATTGCATTCAGTGATACTTACATCTGAATAAGTTTTAGACTGTAATTGCAAAACCCATGGAAAAGAAAGAAATACAAAAGAAGCCCTGTATAGCATCTCTTTCCTGTATTCAAATTTGCTGAATTTCATTAAATTGGTCTTTTGCTAAATGAAACTCAATATAATTATTTAATATGATTTTAAAATTGAAATGAATATTTGAAAAAGAAACAGATATAGTTATGTCCTGAATTTAAAAATGAGTTGTGGTATTGTTTCCAAATAATAAAAATAAGGCTAAAAGACGGATTTTCAGTTTGGTTGCAAATGGAGGACAGTTAATATCCATTTGATCTTTTCCTTCATCCATGGAGAACACAATATAATTTTCTTTCTTTCTAAGTTGTCTAGACCAAGAAGAAAAAAATTCTTTCTTCTTGTGCTCTTCTCTTCCAGATGTGTGTGATGATTAATCACTGTATGTGTCTAGACCCCATGGTAATCTCTGTCCCTGTTTCTGTCTCTACATTCATCTTTGACATCATGAGTTTAGTTTTAATACAGTCCGATTGATTTGTTTGCAGCTACAACACTGTTTTCATTCTTTTCCTCTCTGAAAAATCTTTATAGCACAAATACAAACTTTCCCATATTCTCAGGCTGTGTAAAATTGATTTGTGAGAACAGATTGCAAAACTTAAGTGTATGGTAATGCACAGCACAGATTGCAATGCCTGCATTAAAGATGGTACAGTGGAGTTAAGAAAGACATGATTTTTAAGGACTTTCCAAAGATTTCCACCACCTTTATTAATTTTAATCCCAACTGTCATGAAAGAAATGGGAATCAAAATAGCTTTGTATGGTATAAATAAAAATGTCTGTATTCATTCCAATGTCTCTGTCATCTCTCTCTCTCTTTATGTCTATATGTCTATACCACCTCTCATCCACTAGGAAAGTGAGGAAGATTAGAAATACAGGTGGATGCTCCAAGAGTTTACATTTGGGGAAATAATAGTTTTGTGAGGTCAAAATAATAATGCAAAAGCTCCACATTTTTCATTTTAAATTGGCATTGAGTGATCTTTTAATCTATTTGGGACATTTTTAAAGCATCTGTAGGGCAGAGAAAATTGCCACTTTCAATTCAAAGTTTCTCTTCAGTTTGGATGGATTTTTGATTGTTCTTGATCACAACAAATTATTCCTAGCTTTGGTTCTTTACTGGAGTGTAAACAGGAAGATTCTTATTCCTGGTCAATTTAGTGCCCAAAAACCTTACAGGAGTAGCTACATTAAGGAGTTGACCTATCTTAAAGAAAAAGAATGTTAGAAAAACTGGAAAATCATATACCATTTCATTCATATATCCATTTGATACAACTGAAGAATCAAACAATATTTTGACCAAGTTTTCCTAAACTTTTAATGATAAACAAGTACACAAAAGGAAATTTCTAAGAATCCTGAGATTCAGGGGACCAATTCCTCTCCCCATTCTCTTCTACTAATATATGGGCTAGAAAACCTTTCCTTATAATCATTTCAATTTTTCTCAGGTTATTTATTAGTCATGACCTCAATACTCTCTCCTTTTGAAATGAGAACAAATTTTGCCATGTCTTTCAGAGGAGCCAAAACATGAATTAAAAAAGCAAAATAAAGCATGTGATCAGGCCTGTGGGCAATTCTGGGAGTGAGAACTAGAACACTTTTCTTTATTTCAGCTTCTACGTATTTGAATGCAGCTAATACTGCACTTTTGATTTAATGCAATTTGGCTATAGTCTGTTCAGCACTTACTCTCCTGTTTTTAAACATTCTTGTATTGTTTTCTGTGTGACATCTTTTTTGTTGTTTGTTAATGAAAATGTAACTAGAATTTAGAAATGCTTTTGCACATTGTGAATTATTTTACTGTGCCATATAGTATCATAAAAAAGTTCCAGATACAATTTTTAATAAAGAATTTATTTATATATGGTCAATAATATTAGAAATAAAGAATCCGCATAATCGTTCTGTGGAAATGAGGAGGAGAGTGGCCCCAACTTTGGTCTGGCATATAGAAGATACTGAATAATGTCTGAACTTACTATAGGTACAAAATCAGTAAGTAGAACTGAATTACTGAGCAACAGACCTGGAATAGCTTGATTGACAGTGCTAGTCACAGTCATCGATTTGTGCTGGAAACTTCTTTCAATGTAATATTTCTTTAANGAATTACATCATTGCATGAAAATAACACTTTTTTCTCTTTATCTAGTTTCCTGAGTGCCAATTTTAAGTCAAGAAGATAAAAATAAATCTTGAATTCTGCAGAATAAGGGTAAATGTGGGACCAATCAGGTTCTGGTGGGCTTTGTTGGCCACATTTGAAACAAACACCAGACTGCTGCATCTCACATTTATTTCGTTGTAGTCAAAAATTTAAAGATTTGTATTGGTTAGTTAATTTTTACAAAGTATTTTTTAATAACTAACCTAAACATTATTCTCATGTTTAGAAATACAGAGGTATTCTACAAACAACTGTAGTCCAAAGTGGGTTTTCTTGAAGAAAAGCTGAGTGAGCTGCCTGAAATACTGAATATGGTAATTGTACTTAAAAATATGAGACTGCAATTGCACTTTGCGGTTTAGGAGTGTCAAAAGATTAGTTTCAGTAGTACAAGTTCTGAAGAAATTCTGGAAATAAACTTATTTTCCTAACACTAAAAGAAATTCAGGAGTGACTTGAGTTTTATAAATTATGACTGCTGTTGCTACAGTTAATCTCTAACAATCTCTGAACATAGAGCCAAAAGTCAAGAAGTTCCCACATTTCAGAAGAGAAGGGTATGAACTAATTAAGAAACCTTTCTTGGGCCAACTAAGCAGTAGAATTTTTAGCTATATCATTCCCTCCTCTTGTGGAAGGCCAAGCCCCTCCTTACAACACTCAGTTTTAGTTCAAAAGCACTGCAGAAAAAGACCCCAAATGGGGTTTGGGGATGGAGAGAGAGGTACATAGAGACAGAAACAGGATGGATTTTCCTGTGCTTGAAATTGTCCATGTTTTAATCTTTTATCAAAAGGAATAGTCATGTTTAATTTCTTTCCCCACTGATTATAGTCATCATTATAAGCAAGATTAATCACATAAATCCTACTAAAGAGATATTACAGGGCAATTTATGACACTAAAGACTATGAGATTTGTCCTTCATGATATTTATAAACCAGCAAATAGGAGATACCAGGACTGTCTGTGAAGAGAGTATGGATATCAAAATATCTATTTAACAACCAAAAATACTGTAACAAAATTCAGAATCTCTCAGGTCTGCCTTGTATTTTTATGATTGTAAATGGGATTTGGAACTTGCATCTCGAATGTTCTGTCCTGTCTTACCTTGTCATAGCAGTCGTAATTTCCTTCCAAGGCACGGCACAATCTTGCCTCAAACATACTCTGTGAATCTAGTGTATTGAAGCATGTTAAACATTACGAATTCTTTGCAGGCTGGCAAATTATCTTGACCTAATTTCTATCAAAGTTTTGCAGCCATGAAAAATGAGAATTTAAAGGCAAGTTAGAAGAACAAATCCTGCTCTGTTGAAGGTATCGGTTCAGCAGCCTCTTTGTGATAGCGTCCAGTGTAATTTCCACAGGTATCTCTCCTTCAGAGTTGTTGTATATCTCAACTACCATGTAATACAATTAATAATTTCTAGGTGGTTGGCTGGCATCAACACCAGCATTGTACATTTCTCAGAGCCCAGGGAAGATGATTTTATGTTTGTATGTATGGTAATTCATTATTGTAGATATGCATATGCAAACACAAACCAAAAGGAATTATTCCAATATTTGAAAAAATAAGTTAAATCACAATGTAGGAAGCTATATATTTCTTTCCAACACTGACAGTTCTCAAGTGGTATTATTCAATTCCCACAATTAAAATCAGCAAGCATTCTCACTGTCATTCTTTTCATTAAACCGTTATGGTTTTTATTAAACACACTCACCAGAAATAGTTCTTAATTTATTCATTAAGGTCAATGCAGTATAAAAATTGATTTTGTAGTTCGCTTTAACTAAGGATCTTCAAAGCATAGGGCCTTTCCACATAATATTCTAGATAAATATCAGCATTTGAAATAAACAGAGTGACTATGTGAAAATGCACCCACTTGTAATTTCTGAAGTATTTTCGTCTTTATAATACAGTTTCTAAATGCCCTTTGTTTCAGGTCATATTTTTATCGACATAAAAAAATGCTCAATGGGTTAGAATACCCTTATGTGTAGAGCTCTGAAGTTATCTCTTAGTTGCTTATACAAAATTAACACACGAAGAAAAAAATAAAGTTAGTATAGGTCATTAGCTAAAAGAAAAAGCTGTCCAATGTAATGGTATCTTAATAAAAAGTCTATTTTTATTCTCCTGATATACCAAAAAATAGCTGGTATTGCTTAAAACATTTCAGTTCTGATACTTTAGAACTTTTTGCATATTCTTCTAAAAAGAATGATTGGGTTTAAATATCAGACTGAAGATATTTTCATTTTTAATTTAAAAAAAATTAAACAACAAACTGCTTTGGAGGTCCAAAAGTTTTGGAACCGTTTAAAATATTTAAACCGTTTAAAATAAAACAATTTATTACTAAGACTACTTCCTCAAAACAACTTTATTTTAACAAACCTTTGTATTTTAGTGGAACACATCTATATAGAACTGTCTTCATTCTTACCCCCAATGTGTATTTCTTACTGTACCAGTTAGAGAAATTGAATCACTCAACAAAGACTTTTGAATCACTCAGTATTGAGAGACCTGGTTTTTGCCCTATTCCCTCTCCTGATCCACACCTACCTGAATACAAGCCATGAAGACGCATAACAACAGTGAATATAGTGTGTTTCTTTATGCTCTAAAAATATGAATTTCATCTGTATGCTGGCTTGTTTATGTTGTGGGCTAGTCACCAGTAGTATCTCTTGCTTGAGAGGAAAGAGGAAAAAAGAAATATTCATTGCATATTTGCCTTTTCAAGATACTTCTCAAAAACAATATGAAAATTATTATCAATCACCTAATTATGAGGCTTACCCATGAAACAAAGGTAATCATTTAACAAATCTAATTATCTTTACACAAAGCAGTCAAAAATGTTTTCTGAGTAAATGTTTCTTTTTGCCACATATGCATCTCTTTGTAACAATAACTGAAAAGTTTACTGCAAGATATGATACAAAGTCCTTTTTGGCTTCCAGAGTTTTGTTTTGGTTTTTTTTGGGTTTTTTAAAGGAATCAGGAGTATGAATTTAAAATTAATAAGTTTCTTATACTCACACTCTTATAAAATCTCTTTGTATAACTGACTTTACTTCTGTGAAATCTTCCTTAAAACATTATCACATGCAAGTTATGAGTGGTCACATGGTGCTGAGATACAACAATGTTTTCTTCCCATATTCCGGATAGGAACCCCTGCTTGTGCCTGTGTAATATAACACGATGACAACAATACCTGATGTCTTCACTGAAGATTTATAAATTAAAATCTTATCATATTGAACTGACAAATCAGTGTTTATTTCATCATCACTTAGATGATGCATATTCCATTTACATTTAGAAGAAATAATTATCTTTAAAGAACAAATGGATAAAGTAGAATTATCTATTTTTTGCTAACTTTTTTCAAGAGTTGAATGTAAATGTAAAGCCTGTGCTAGTTTAATTTGGTAGACATCTCTATAAGTCCATTAAACCACTTTGGTAGTAAGAGGTGAGAATTTACTAATGAACTTCAAATTCTGGCAATAAGAAAAGAGCTGTGGGAACTTCATTAAGGAAAACATGTAAAAGTCAGTCTGAATGAAAATCTCATCTGAATATTATGTTGTGGTAGCTTTTCAGTTTGCTCAGTAAAAGCTAGAATCAAATCAGCAATTCAATCTCTAAAAATGCTCTCCTGAAGAAACTACTGTATCTTCCAGTGGGAACTTCAGAGGATGACAAAGTCTCAAAAGGAACACAGAAAATGGGAATATTCTAATGGGTTTCTAGACTTTCTAAAATTCACACTAATTACTTTTGATCTTTTATATCAAAAGAGCAACAGGTGGTTGTTTTCTAAAATGAAAGATTCCAGTGACTTTGAACATTCACAGAAATTTTCAAGAAGGGGAAATTTAATAGCTAGTCAACATTTTCCTTGAGGTTTCACTTCAAACATTTCTTCATAGGATGGAAACCAGGAAACCAGACACTTCTAAGCATTTAAAGGCAGAGGTAATCTGTTTAGTCTATCACTTAGAGGATGGTTTCACTTTACCATACAAAAAGTAAGAAATAAAAACATGAGGTGATTTTACATTTACAGACCAGTCATGGTTATGTGTCAAGGTAAAGGCCAGCCAAAACCTCTACTACAGGATAAACTTTTACACATAGAGGTATCCAAAAGAGAAGCCTAACATTCAAAAAACTGCTAGCATCTAACGTATATTTTTTGAATCTCTCTTTTTTTTTTTTTTTGTGGTGATGGTGGTGTCACATCAATTCATAATGCAGTATTAATGAAAAAAAAAAGGTTGTAGTTCAGGTGCTATTCGTCTCATTAGAGCATGAATATCCATGGAAATACCACATGTCATCAATTTTTTCTGTTCTTTTACTTCTTCCTTCAGGCAAAACTTTGCATTATCATCCAGATGATTGTTTGGAAAGTTGTAATATGGATTTCATCTCAGTCTGATTGACTAAAACCCAGCGCAGATGGCACTATTTCCTAGAGCCAGGATTTAATCAGAGTGACTTGATAAATATCTACTTCAAAATTTTTCCCCATGAGAAATGTTTTGCACTGATAACTAGACCATTTCATATATATTTGCACAACCAAATGAATTGTATTGATTGGCAACACTTAGTACCTATTCAAGCACCTATTTTGGTGGATGTTTAAATTCTCTAATTTTAAGTCTTTTATATTTGAATACTCAATATTCAAGCTTATTGGCAATGCATATTATTTTGGGCTACAGCTTAGAATACTGAACTATTTAAAGAGGTGCTGCCTCTTGGGATTGAGATTGGTATCATCAACTTTCTAATAAATATTCACCCACAGAGAGACAAAGTACTTTCTCAAAACTGCTGGGTCCCTGTATTGCTGAATGTTTCACATAAATATGGCAGAATGAACTAAATATTCATGCTGAATATTATTGAGGAATTCAATTTACATCTGAACTATAACTTTTTCAGTGTTCCTTTCTAGCTTCTTTTGTTTATTTATTCCATCAGTTAGGAAAAATAATATTTGAATATGTCAGTTTCAGTAATTTCAATGCATAAGACAAATGCAAATCAAATTAAATATGGCACAAAGACTCTAAACACAGGACTTCATCATCTCTGTCCAGTTGATTGGTGACTCCAAAAGTAAGCCATGGATAAGCATGTTCAAAAACTGAAACCAAACTGGTATGAATCAAATGCAATCCTCAATGCTGCTGGCATGAAATGAAACACTTTTGGGGGCAATTTACAACGGCAGCAAATGAAACAGCTAGAATTTACAAAGCTCCAAAAATTTTTGTTCACACACTAAATTGCCGATAATAACTCAAATTCTAAATTAAATAAATAAATCAAATTCTACAACTGCGTGAAAGCTGGTTAGAAAACTTTCATGTAAGTACAAGTTACATTAATTACATTGTTACTTACTTTGTTTTTAATCATTCTCTACAAAACACCGTGCATCAAAATTTTATTACTGAGTTCAGTTTTCAGCTGGTAAAAGCTGAGTACCTTGATGCTGCAAGATGAGCCTCCATCCTTCAGAGCAGATCCCACTCTAGGTTCCTGTGACCTTTACATGTGTATAGGGAACAACAGTGAAAAAAGCATTTTACATGATCGTACAGTCATGTAAAATCTGTGCCTATAGTATGCTACTGTTAGGTAGCAATGAGAAAAGGATGAAATCAGAGCTGTGTCTTAAATCCCTTCTTTCACCTACTTTACTGAAAACTCCATGGAAAGCAACTCCAATTCTTAAGCTAAAACCTCTCCGAAAGTGAGGCATCTGTCTTTGTTTTCAAAAATGGAGCAGAGTTAATTCTCTTCTTCCAAAATACAGCAGGTCATAGTGGCATCTTGTTACAAAGTGATTATACCACTTCTGAAGAAGGTAAGTCATACTCCCTTGCCTCATTGGGCACATAGGACACAAACTTCAAACCTTTACCTCCCAGAGGACTGTGATACAGAAGCTACTACAGAGTGCTCTGGATGCAGAAATAAAAGACACTCACAAGAACTTTTGTGGAAATTTTATCACCATGAAGCAAAGCAAAGAATTCTGACTTCATTGAAGATAACCATGAAAGGAAGAAATGTCACTTACTGGTCAGGGCACTCGGATTGGGTAGAAGAGATTTAGCTTCTGGAATTACTTTCCTCTTTTTGCACAAAACCATGACTGCACCACAAGTGTCCAGTGCTGGTGGACAATTTTGAAAGGAGCCCAGTCCTTTCAGTGAACTTCGTCAACCCAGTATGAACTGCTGTTACTGAGTTGGGGATTTAAAGATAGGGACACATCACTCCCAACTCAGAGCAGTGTTGGTCTGAGCTAGCCACTCCATCTTCCGTGCCTGTCAGAATAGATTGCTCTATTCTGCATGAGCATGAAAAGAGGTCTGGAATGTCTCTGTGATGAAAAGAGTCCTGTTGTCTGCAAAGACATTTAAACTGCATTTTAATGTAGCAGGATAATGTGCACTATATGGAGCTTTACAAGAGCTCCTTCACCTCTCATTCAATGTTGAGATGCTTTTACACACTAAAATATGCTAAGGAGAAACACTCCACCTTCTTGTGTAATACTGGGGTGGGGAGACACAAAATAATATTATCTTTATCTTGCAGGTATTTCCATCAATTTAAATATAAACATGTGGCACCTAGCCTATAATAGCTTGTTTTATTACAAAGTAGACACATTTCAATCCTATGCTCTCTACTGAGGAGGCTTTCCATTAAATTGTCAAAAAGCAAAGGAAAAATAAAAACAAGTGGATCTTGCCTGAGCATAGGAAATCATTAATTCCTGCTATTGGGCTACAACCCCAAAGCATCTATTTAGTATCTGTGCCTTTGTTGCATGATTCAGATGATTATGTCACCACTTTTGGATTTCATTATCATTTGGGTAATCTCTCCCATTTCTAGCTTGTTTCCATTTCTCCCATCATAATAAATTATTAAAAATCCCCTCTGTGTCTTCATTAAATGGCTTCTACTCAAACTGGTCTCTGTAGGTTAATGAGGGCTCTAAATATGCTTCGAATGGACCTAGAGTTCATAGGTTGTTGATTTATTATTTTCCTGTGACAGAACACTGCACTAAAAGCTATTTCCTTTCATTTATGTGATGTACTATGTTCACGATCATTATGCAAAATACAGCAAGATGTACTCTCTGAAATTAGAGATATTTCTTCATTTCCAACGATGCACAAATGTGCACATGTATTAAGAACACTATGGGATTCATTTTGAAGGTCTTAGAATCGGGAGGTATAGTGGTGAAACAGCCTGCAGTCTCATAAGCTATTATTTCCATTGGAGATAATGGCTTACGACCATGGAAACTCTTGGGATAAAGCTGACTATGGAAGTGAAATTTAAATTGTGCCAGGGTGGCAAATGTTGTGCCTAGATGTCTGCACATCTTCAGTATAGTGCAAAAAAAGATTATTAAGTAATTCATCAATGAATAAAGTAGAAGACTACAAAAGCTTCTGTCTGTATTAATTGTTTAAGACAGAATCAACCAATTATATATTCTTATATTTTAATATTTATATTGGACTCATTCTGCAAATAACGTGTGTGCAACATTTCCCTCCAAAAGTATGACACAATTCAGAAACTGAGATTGAAATAAAAGTTTTCTGAAATCTTAGATAGTTTAATAATACTAGGTCATGGGGTTTTAATAGAACTTATCTACATTTATCAACGCCACTCTTTACATTTTAGAGGACATTTGGGTTTCCAATTATTAATCTTTCTTATCTTGAACTAAGCTTATATAAGTATAGCTTCTAGAGCCACTCATCTTCCTTCCTTTCTAAATTCTAGAAACTTTCCTATGAAAAAATTCTGTATTTTTTTTCAGCAACTTCAAGGCATTATGTACAGACCTTGCTAAGACTCTTCATGAGTCAGATTTGAGTTTTATTGAATGTCTAACATTAACTCTGGTTCTCTAGATGACCTATAACTGTTTATATTGTCTTATACCCTTTCAGTAACCAAAGGAACTAGCATTCTGACAAAACAAGTCAAGATTAGGTTATTGAGAGGTCACTGACATAAAATGGAACTATTTTAAGTTTCTGATACACATTTTCAAGGGAATCAGTGTATTCTTGCATGCTTTAAGTATGTCTTAAAGACTCTGATATAACTACTCCTATGTGTTCACACAGTTGACTATGATTATTTTTTTTATTTGGGGCGGAGTGGTTAGTGTTTTAGCAGCTAGCAGTGTCCCAGCCTGGCTGATTACTGTACTTAAAGCCACTGGATGAACTCCTCCTTCATGCATATAATGATTACCTCATATATGATTTTTGTCAAAAGCCATTCAAACAAATATATTTTGCTTTAGTGCTAAAGCAGATATACACAGATATGTTTATTTAGCGTGTTTATGTCTTATGTTTAACGCATAAGCACATAAAGGTTTAAGTCACTTCAGAACTTGAGCTTAATGCTGTCTTAATGTCTGAATTTCAAATAAGCTTCTCTGAGTATGCTTTTTCCCAATACTCAGTGGAAAAAATGTGGAACTTTAGCAGAACAGCATAATCCTGTACAGGATACATGAATGTCTTCAGATTAATTCTAGAATATAGGATTGAGATTTGCAAACTGTGAGTTGTACTGGGGCAAAAGGCTCTCGCTGCATACAAAGAGTTTCCTTCACTTTCTCTGTTTCCTCTTTTCTTCTGAATTAACCTCTGTTCCTGGAACAGCCACCTAATCCCTCTGTGCCAAGCAACCTTTTTTTAATTCTGGATCTCTCTTCTTCCCACTGCATTTCTTGTCACTGATCCCCTTAGCTCTGTTTAAGTGGCATGGGCTTGAGCATTCTGTATGTCACAATTAGGGACATTTTGTTTGCCAGAATTCATTATTGTTTACTAGAAATATTGTTCCAGAAAAGGAAAATGTTTTACTTGACAAATGAATAAATTAAAAAACCAAACCAAAACAAAAATTGGACATATATCAGGGAAAATAAGAAATTGATGTGTAGCTCCTGTAAAATACCTCAACACATTATTGCTATATAAACTAAACTATAGATAGACAAAATATTAAAATAGTCTGTATATTTAGATGTTATGTATTATTTATATAATATGTGAATATGTAATACATTGTGCAGCATATAATAAAATAATTATAATTAATAAATAATGTGATATCTGGAATTGAAGCTAATTTAGAAGAAGATAATACGTAAAATAATTGTAATGTCATATACTTTTCCTTATTTAGGCTTTCAAAAAGAAAAAATATTTGCATTTTCTCCATTACATTTAGACAGTTTGCAGAGCAAGACGTTGTTACTTTTTCTTAAGTGGTATGAACTTCAAGTTTCTTGAAAAATAAATTGCAGGTGAAATGCATCAACCTTCTTAACCCAGTCCCATTAGTAGACGAAAATATAAAAATCCTGGGAAACAATGTTAAAATATAGAAGAAGCTCACATTTTGTGCCATAGCCAAAGATATACAAAACAGAACTTGAATGAAAGAGTAATCTTTGAGTAGATTAAAAATTTCTAGGGTTGTTTAGGTTCCAATAACTGAACTACTGTTTGGTCAGAACATCCATAATTTCAGTTCTAATTTCTCTCCTTGGCTTAGCCAAAATTGTTTGGAAAATCCTAGGAAGACTCATTAGCCCCTGCATTATGGATATAACTTGTTGACACTTTCCTCAGTGTCAAAAGCAGCTATCTGCAAACAGTCAGTGCCATGTTACTAGGCTCTACCAGAATTTTCTCCGGTTGTTGCTAATCCGTAATTTGTATTTTGCTGAGAAAGAGATGCTAAAGGTTTTGATTAGTTGGGTTCATGCTTAGGTAGCACACTGTTGTCTGCTCTTAGCTGTTTACAGCACAGCTCCTGTAACTACAGATTAATTGTAATCCACTGACAAAAATTCCCTCTTCCTCTACAGCTCAGCTGCCTGGCTACCTCTAGGACCATATGCTTCTGGTAATATTTCCTGCATGTTGCCATTTTGGAGAAATATTCCTATTATCTAAAGAATCATGTGTCTGCCATGCATTTAAAATTTCTGTACTTGCACTTTTCACTTTATGTTTGAGTGCTCAGATTCTTAGTTAAACTAAGAATCTGTTTATGGGGAAAGGAAGTCCATTTTATACATTAAAACAAAGCCAAGAATTTATTGTTAGCATAATTAAAATCTTCAAAATTTACTTTTGGAATCATCACTAGTCTAGATCTAATTATTACAGTAAAACAAAGAATAATAATGCATTTAGACTATTTATGTACAGAAAAGATAACAATAGTATCAATAATACAATTAAAATTGTAACACATCTTCAGTCCTTAGCCAGGAGGAATATGATGTCCTTGTTAATGATTGCTCCTCTTATTGTTTTTTTCCCTTTGCAACTTTGGTTCATTAATACGAATTTTCTAGCATGCAGACATATTGCCCTTTTTTCATTGGTCCACAGCTCCAGACTACATTGAAATGTACTATATATGGTGCCCTTTCATGTATGTTAGACACTATTTCTTTGTTCTTTTTCTCAGTCCTAGAACCAATTGTGTCCAGATCTGGTTTTTTGTGGTTTGGTTTTTTTTCACTGACTGCTAGTGAGCCCAGTGTTCTCCAACGTCAAGCCTATGTCCCATCTCTTATCACGCCATGCCTTTACTCAAACACCCCATACTCTCAGTCTTGTCAAGGCTTCCAATGTCATCTCTACATTACGTTACTGTGTGTTGTAAACTCATCATTTTACCTACAACAGTGTCTTGTTACTGCTATCTATATAAAACTGTGGCTTTTACATACACAGCTAAACAAAAGTCAAATAAATTAAAAATTGACTCCTGGTCAGTTAGAGAAATTGATGTTGCAGCTAAGCGAAGTAAAATGAAGTGATCATGTCAAAAGAAGCTCAGGTAGGGAAAGCCTGATGAAAAAGAAAAGTTTTTTCTTCTCAGTATTTCCTTGTTTATTATCCTCCACCCTGGTCTTCTGTAAAGGTGGATTAATAGTAAATTTGCAGCCTCTGCAAAAGACCTTGGTGCTGCACCAAGGGAAATCCCACAGCACATTTTCATTTGTCCTTTCTCATTATTTTAGGAAAAATACATAAAATAGCTCTCAAAAAGATCATCGGAGTCAATGCTGCAGAGCTAGTGTACCCTTCCATCCCAAAGAGATAGAATAAGCATGCATGACGACCTGTACTTAAACTGGCAGTAGTGTTCAGGTTCTGCTCAGACTAAGCACTCTTCTCTAGTGTCCTCACCAGTCATCGCAACATCTACCACAATATTAAATATTATAGGGTCAGTAGAAAAATAATTTCTGAAGCAAGTCTGATTCGTTTTCTTGTTTATGATATGTCATATCACAGCAACTGACCACACCAGACATTTTAAAATATTCAATTTCAAAATTTGTCTACGAATTTACCTTTTCATTGTCCTACCTTTATTCATCTTTTGAAATGTAAATCAACATCTGAAGATTGATGCGACATTTTCATACCTCAGCACTTTTGTTCCCTAATATATATCGGGACCAAAACAACATTAAATGTATGTCTGAATTACAAAAATTATTTTATCAGTCTTTGGAACAATGTAAAATTGGCCGCCAAAACTAGCTAATAATATGGTACCTCGAATAAAATAAACATAAAATAATAACATATTTGACAATGAACACTATATTTATTTTACAGAACTTATGGTTTGAAAACTAAAAGAAGCAATCTTTATAAATGTCAAATATTAAGACTTTTGTAAAAAAGTAGTTTTCCTTCTCTTTTGTTTAAATGCAATCTTTATGAATAGGGCTACTTAAATTTCACTAATCTCAGAATCATGTGATTTTAAACCAAAATTACTGGCACGAAGCCATGTTTTAAAATACACATTTTAAAACCAAAATTTATGGCAAACTTTAGCCCAAGGAATGATTAATAGTAGCTATAAAAAAACTGACTGTATTTTATTGGCTCTGCCTTCTTGTTTACAGTAAAGATCAGGTAAATTGCACAAAGACATTTCTGCATTTGCAGTAGATAAGATGAGATTTTTAATAGCTCTTCAGAATTTGAATGTAAAGTGGTGTAATCCATGGGACTCTTTCCATTAGTATTTGAATTGTTATCAACAAGTTCACTTGCAGGTTCAGATATCAGCAAACCATTTCATACATCAGGACAGACACATTCTTCTGTTTAAGTTTTCCAACTTGCATCATGACCTGATAATTTCTCAGCTTTTTCAATACTTGAGCAATCAGATCAGTCAAGAATTAAAGAGAAACATTTGACAATTTTATACATATATTGTTACAATTAATTTTTTTTGGTAACTTTAGTCTTACAACTTTTTCAGTCAAATAATTTGAAACATTTTGAGGAGGGTTCCTGCCTTATATTTGGACCTGTAAGAGAGGCTACTTTGACAGATACTTTGTCCCTAATCAATAAGATGTGTTTTAGTCTTTTCCAACTAATTTAAAGCACAAATTAGACCTTATCCTATAATAGTAGATGTTTCTAGTCCAAACATATTTTGATTTCAAAGATGTAGAAACAAAAATGAAAGAAGTTTTAGGAAAACTACTTTGAAGAAGAATTTATGCTATTTGTTTGTGGTTCATGACTAAATCACTTGAAATGCTTCCAATGCTATTTTTCATTTCCCTTAAGGAAACAAGACCATAATATACCTCAGTGGTGCAAGGTGGAAATGAAATATTAGTGATAGGAAATTGAGCAGAGTGTTATAAACTGCTCTTGTGGCTCATCAAAAAGCTTCTATTTTTTTGAATTATTACAGTGAAACACAGGATACAGATTGGATTTTAGATGCACAGATTTTTCTTTCTAATTCATGTTCTGTAAAGAAAGGAGTGTACTGATAGTGCATGATATAATTGACAGATGTCTATAGAATATACTGGGCTAGGAAGAAGCTGTTAAACTCTTACAGAATGTCTGGTTTTTTAAAAAAGAGAAGATTCCAGTAAACCTCAAAGCTTATTTAGACTTTCATTTTCATCCCTGATCCCTAGTTTGGTAAAAACCATGGAATACAGACGTGGACGTTTTGTGAGCAGCAACAAACAATGGTACAGGGCGAGTAGGGTGAGATTGGATAAAAGGAAGAGGCTGTGAACTCATGACCAATTACCCGCTAATTCCTCTCCTAGCTCATATCTGCAACCTGCTAAAAACACACACTTGAAAGCTCTCAACTTGCTGGAGTGCATATTTAGTGCAGGTATGACACACAAACAGTTATGCTTAAACTAAAATAAGTGAAAATCCATCACAATTCAACATTTGCAATCTATTTTCAACTCTGGGAATATTTAAAAGCAACATTTGTAAAGTACTTAGTCTCTGATTGGACCCTCCAACCTTTATTATGGATTTCTTCCCTGAATACTTTTTTGTTTCAATAATAAGTATATTTTTTCCTGTATACTTTTTATTCTGTTTACATTACTTTTCACTGCAGTTTAATATTCGAAGCATCACATTTTATAGCTCCATAAAGTTATAAAGGCTATACCAATTTCTAGCATAATATTTTTTATGGAAATTATGAAGATTTTCCATGAAGTCAGCCTTCCAAAAAGGCCTTGTAGTGCTGCTCTCCACAGACAGTAATAATAGCAATAATATTTATTTAGTACCTTTCATCTAAGATTGCCAAATATTTTGCATGAAGTCCCAGCTCTATATTTGCTTTAGAGTATGCCACTGCATTTTGTCTCAGCAGGAAAAAGAAGGAAAATCAGAGTATTGCTTTTATAGATGCTCTACCCATCACAAGAATATAAATTATATCCCCTTTGCTCAAATTTGGTCATCATCAGTATCAGGCATCTTCTTCTCTCATTACTAAAATAATAAAAGTTGGGGTTGGCACTAAATACTGACTCATACCGACACATCACCTTTGCTTACAGTTCTTTTGTGACCCACATGCTTTTTTTTTTCCCCAATTATTTGAGTCTTCATTGTGCTTTAAGGGAAATAGACATTTTTCTACTTTTCTGAGGGGAAGATTGAATTGAAAGGATTAAGGTGATGATGCGGGTACATATCTACAGTGAGGGAAGGTTTGAGGTAAAATACGTTGTTCCAAATTAATAGTTTTTAATTTTTATTATTTGATCAGTATCTTTATAGTATAAATCATTTAATTTTGGTGCATATTTGAAAGACATACAATCACCCAATTTGATATCAATACATATAACATATTTTTTCTGCATACAGCAGGGAACTTGAAATAACCTGATTATGTAAAAAAAAAAAGGAAATTACAAACACAAATATTCTCTCTCCTCTTAGAATGTCTTTCCAAATATTCTTCACTACCAGTGGTGTGTTAATTTTTTTTCTCTTCCAATCAAGTAAAAAACTATTTACATGTCAGAGAAAACCCAATATGACAATTTTTTGTTGTTGTTGTGTTGGAATCCTTTGGTAAAACAGGTTATATTTTAGCAGCTTTTATCTAGTAAGCTTTGACGATGTTCAATTTTCTAAAGATATAAAATTGAAAAGAAACCTCATGCAATATTTGCAATTCCACTTGAAAGCTTAAGTGTATTTGCAAATTCACAAGATAGCTCAAGTTTGTCCTGTAAACCAAAAGCTTTAAACCTTCTAAACATACTAAGAGTGTGGTTGCTGACTTGATTTTGCAAGAATTTAATCCATTTGTAGTGTGAAAATAGGAATGTAGTCCTGAAGTACTCAGGAGAACCACTTCAAGCTGTTGTACTAGTAACAATAACCATGGAAATGTCACTCTCTTTGACTATTGGAAATTATAGTCTTTTCTATGAAAGAAAGAACTATGTTATAAGATTGTTATTTTATATACTTAACATGTGTAAATGACAAATAAAACCAAACACTAATAAAATGATTGATGCTGTTCCAAGCATATATGTTTTCCCCTCTCACTTAGTGTTTTATTGCAAAATTGTACAGAAATTCTTTGAAAAGCATTTTTATTGCAGAGCTACTGTGTAAATACTCAGTTAATTTCACTTAATGTCAGGATGATACTGGTTTTTTTAACAAAAAAGGTAAAGATATAATTTGGACTCTTGTCAGTCCTTACTCAATGTTTAGTATCATCTCTTCACCGTAGCTGTCAAGATCATTTTCCTACTTACTTGACATATTACTGCCTCACATTTTAGTCTCTGGTTACTCTTCTGTTTTCCCACTGCAGCCTCAGAGCCCACTAAACATGGCAATACCATGAACTGTAATGGCTTGGTACCAAGTTAACACCACAGAATTCAAGCCTGTCTGAACATCCCTGGAGAGAGTTTTAGCTTGGAATACCGGTTATGTAACAAACTATTGTTTACTCTAATATAGCTTTTTAAATTGTTTGGTGTAATATGCATCTCTTGCTATGTATACCCATAGCTAATACAGTAATAGGAAGTTACTGGCTAGAATGAACTATCTATGGCCCTAACATAAAATGCATGCAAAGAAATGTATGCATGGGAAGAAAAAAGAAGCCTGTACTATTACAGTATTACTGTACTACTACAGTACAGACGGTAGAGTTTACAGGTCTATAAACAACTCAGCTATGGTCAGTTACTGGTCATAAAATTACCTCAGCCTTGCGAGCTTGGCAAAATCAGTGTTCAAGGTAATTACAAGAACAAAGAACAAGTATCCAACACATGTAACATACACCTTATGTAGTAAATTGAGACATAATGTGGTTTTGCAGGAAAAGGAGGAAAAGAGCAAAGCATAATAGTATAAAGCGTAACAGAAAAAATATCAAAATCATGTCGAAAAGATCCTAGAGTTGGGGCAAAAATATGGTAAACCTCAATGATTTATTAGAACACTTACTCAAGTCCCTCATCTCAGTGAGGGACTTGGGACGCTGAAGACTTGCTCTAAACCTTTCTCGTCATAGTGGAGGTGTTGAATTTAGGACCCAGTAGGGCATCAAAAGGGTGAACACATCACTGAGAAAGAGGTAGGTAATAGAATTCTTCCATTAAACTGGTATGACTTTAATTGGAGTAACAGTAAACTATTGGTTTTGCATATCTGCACATATGGTGTAATAAGGTTCTGATTGTAAGAAACAAATGAGAATCTCCAATTTATATGCAATTAATTGGTAATACCATTCAGTGCAGTATTTTTACCCTTCATAACTTCATTTTTCCCTACTGTTCTTTTTCCTTTCTCTTTTGCATTTGTCATTCTACCAGCTTATCGCATCCATCCACTTTTCAAATTTAAGCTCCTAATGTACACTCCCTCAAGTGTTTACTATCAACACACTAACCTTTCTTCGCCAAAATCTTTCCTTACAAGTCATAGGAGGTACAAAAGAATTGTGTGAATCTGGAAGAAATGGGATTCTCGGAACTTCTGGTTTTGTTTTTTAATTGCAAATAAATCAGATTAAAAAGTGCTTTTTATGCCTTACTGACATCTGGATTGCCCACCAGTTATATTAATCATAAGAAAGGACCATTGACTGTTTGTCAATGGTTCCCTCCAAAGTCTGTCAGGAAGGTGCAATAATTAAAGTGGCATCCTTCTACATGCCTTTGTGCATATGGACTGAGCTCCCCAGGCCTTTCTTACCTGCAACCTGCATCTCCATTACAATGCCATGCAAACTACTACACTTTTGACACTTCTATAATTACAAGAGTGTTTCTCAGGAAAAGCATTTCAAATACATATAAAAAGAAAAAGGGAAATCAATTTGCCTTTGCAAATCTACCTATTACATTATAAGCCTTTCAATAAAGGAGAAAATCTGCATTATTGTGCACCAGTATGAGGACATAATCCTGATAAAAGCCTCTGTTGTCTCCAGTCATAACAATTCAGGGCTATAAGAACTAAACAGTTTTTCCTCTTTTACAGGGGCTTCTTTTTTAATAATATGAATAATTTTAAAAATTTTAAAAAGAAAAAAAGAAAATCCCCCCAAAAAAATATTAATACTTCTCTTAGATCAGGGGATGGGAAGTGAACAAGAGCGAAGTTAAATTTATGGCACCATTATACATTGGATTTTTGATAGCTAAATACTGGTTGATCTGCTTTTCCATTTTCAATGTCTTTGCTCTGTATTATCCTTATTTGCTTTTGTCTTATACAGCTTTTATAAGCTGTCTATTGCTTATAAAAATTTAGATTTAACAAAGTTTCATGAACCTATAATTTAAATAGTGGCACATTTTTCTGTAAGGCTGCAGCCTACTGGCTAGACCAGCCTGTAGACTAGCAGCCACATTTTTTGTGGAATGTCTACGCACTTCATTACGCAGCTATTACCTTTGATTTATGTTTGTTCAGGCATGAAGTAGTTCCCATTACATTTCCTTATATCTCTGCAAGGTATTAGATTTCTGAAAATCCAGGCTCTATGTAGTAGTTTTATTGATTTAAGAAATGGCATGTGTTAAATCAAACCCAGAAGCTACAGTTAGTTGCTGTGTCGTCATAGAGAACTGGAGGAGAGCAGTAAGTAGAAAATACTCATTGGCCATATGCTGGGCTTCTCTAGGAGAATGCTATGTATGCCCTTTAGGAAAAGAAGGACAGAGAGAGAGGATGTTTGTGTGGTTGAATCACTGTGGAGGGTACAGAGATTCTGTGTTCCCAAGTATGGGGTTCCCGTGTACACCCTGCTGGAGGAAAGAGGCAGAAAAGAACTACAGATTTCTGGGGCAATCTTAGACACAACCTCATGACTGACCCTAGCCAGACATGTGCCATCTGCTCTGGCCTGGCTGTCTTGCGTTGGTCTCATCACCAATGGACAAAATCAAGCAAAGCTTCCATTTCCAACAGCCGTGCTCAGCTGCAGAAGAGACACCAACTTTCAGCTTCCATCGCATGTGTGCCTACAAGTACATGTGTAGCTGCTGCCATTGCTCCAAAAGTCTTCCTCTCACAACATATTTGAGCTTTAAACAATCTAAGACATTCTTCGCAGCATTTAGACCTGCCATACAGCCCCTTACAATTAGCCCTTCCTTTTTGAATAAATGAAACTGTATCTTAACTAATCTGCTTCAGGTGAATGTCTTAGTCTCATGAGAAATAGAAGAGGAAGAGCCAAAAAGCATATTATGGAAAAAATAAATCATATCATGCCACAGTGTCATCGTCCTGCTCCTCAGCCATTTTTCACCATCTTCTAGTGTCATTGTAACCTTCTGTGCAAGGTTAAATGTCACAGTGTGGTTTTATCAAAAAAAACAACCTTTCTTGCGTGTGAAAATTACTATACCATGGACTATACCATACTTCCTGGAGAGATCTGTTATAAAGACATGTTAGCACACTAAAAAGAAAAGCTGAACTGATTTCTACATTTGAATTATGATGCATTAATCATATGAGATTGCATAAATATCACCACATACTCAGGCCAGAAATTATTCCTGTCAATATCCCAGGTTTCATTTGCTTTTGTGTATCGCCCTTGTATACAAATTTGTTATCTTTTAAGTGACATTAAATTTAGTTTAGCAAGCGAAAAATAATAAATCAGATTATTTCACTTTGATTGACCCCAAAATAATACATACAAGCAACAAAACAACAGCTGCAGAGCTGATTAGTATGGAGAACAGAGAGGATTAGTATCTCCATGAAAGTGAATTGAAGATGTTCAAAACACACAAGCTGATCGAAGTGTTCAAGACAGCTTACAATATTTCCTAGCAAACATAGTAATAATACCAGAAAGAGCTAGGGCATGTCTCAGACATCTGTGAAAGATGCTCCTAAGCAGAGTCTTGTAAGGGATGTCATACAAGAGAACAAAATGTAGGCAACAATATCCTATTTGACATCAGTATGTTACATATTTGCCTCCGCATATAGATTTATTTCATCTTCTCTCTCTTTCTGTCTTACAGGGAGCTGGGATTTTTTGGTCACCCTTTTTTGCTTGCTGCCTCTCATAAATTTTGTAGCTCAGTATAGAAACGTGAAGACCTGGAAAAATCTTGATTTTTTAAAATCTAATTTCCCTGAATAAGGGCCTTGATCCGTCTCTTTATAGATTTTATTTTAATGAAATCCTTCATTTCTTTAATGATTTCTTTTCAAATTTCCTTTCTTAGACCACCAGATTAAGATTTGATAGCAATGTATATTTCCATTATAGAAACTTTCAGGGTAGTTTCAAACACAGTAAAAAAAAGCTGGTTTTTTGCTATATTTTACATTCGTAAGATGCCGATCTAGAAAGGAAGAAGTAAATGAAGTATGCATTTCTCTATATCAAGTGTTATATGTCAGTACAGGGCAGATCTGTTCTTTGGGAGTTCCACATTCTCAGAAGGGAAGAGAGCGTTTTGTGCTGCTTCTCTTCTTTTCCCCACTAGAACAAAAGAGTGAATACAGCATTTTCCCTTTACCACCCCTCTAGCCACTGTGGCCTTGCTCTACCTATATTTCTGGTTATTGAGTGCTCTATTAATCTGTTCTGTTATTTTTGTCCTTCATATATCTGTTCAGCTATTGATTTTAGTTAATACTTGCACAGATTGTTAAAACATGGAGAGTTGATTTATTTAGCTCTTTATAAAATGTTCCAGACAATGCAATGTGTACTACTTTACCTCCTGATTATACTGGAATTCAGTTGTAGTCAGCAATCAAGAGAATAACCAAAATGGATGTTTTACTAGGAAATTCCAAGGAGTAAAATTAATACAATTTTAATGCATTTTTTGTTTTCTAAATGTCCACTTTCATAGAATAATTCTTCTAAATAAAAGAAAGTAGAAACTCAACTAAATCCAGGAACTTTTTCCTGGTGTCTAGTTTTCTAGCTTTTTCTTTTAATTTGTTTCCTAATTTTACCTAATTAAATTTATTGCTACTATTTTGTTCCTTCCTAGATCCTCGTTTTGCTTTTGGATTTTGCAACCTTCGTACAGACACAGTGTTCTCACAGACCTTTTCTGTTGTCATTTGGCCGAGGTGTACAGGGTGGAGTTTGGCTTTTACACTTTCTCTTCCTAAAATATTCTCCCTCATCTTTTGTTCATTTTTCTGTTCCCCATTGAAATGCATTTCACTTGTTCATTTACTGTCCTAGTAAACTAATGCCCAGAACTGAATGCAATATTCCAGGCTTAGTTGCAGGAGTGTTATGCTGTGAATGATTATTATTTCCTCGGTCTTTGACACCTCTTTGTATGAAGCCCAAGAGCTCATTGGCCTCCCTTAATGCCATATCACTGTATGGATTCATGCCTAATTTTCTGCCCATTACCACCTCCATGGTTCTTTAAGCATTGCTGCTTTCCAGGTTTCTCTCTCCTACTCCACAGCTATGTTTTGGATTATTTTTCTTCATGTGTTATTAGATAGCTTTTTTCCAAATTGAATCTCATTTTGCTCATATGTCCATGTTTCCAATATTGCTTGATCCCTTCTTATTAATTTTGTGCCATCAGTGGTGTTTGCAACACCTCCCAATTTAGTATGATACGTGAATTTCATTAACTTGTTTACTCCCACTTCCAAATCATTAATGAGGATGTCAAAAAAACCCTCTGGAACTACCACTAGTCCCTTCAGTGTTACCAGACAGCTTTCCCGCAACTTGATACATTGTTGTGTATCATTAGCCCTTGGTAGCGCCCCTTCAGTCACTTTTCTGTCCATATGGCGGTGTCCCTATCCAAACCACTTTTTAATTTTGAAAAAGAGATTGTGACAGATAATGTGAATGGCTTTTTTTAAAGTGGCTCAGACAGGATTCATGCAAAACCAGATTTTATCTATTTTCCTTCTTTTTATACTAAAATTAAAATTTTACCATCAACAACAAAACCCTTTTTTTTTCTGACAAGTTCATTCTGCTCATTCCTTATGATTCCATTATCTTCTAGATATTCAATGGCCATTTTGCTCCTGACATTTATTTCCTTGATTCATTCAAGTTGAAATTTAAGCTTATGATCTGATAGGTTCAGGAGTATTCATAATTCTACTGCTTGCTTGGTTTTTTGCTAGTATTTCAGGAACGCTCTAGCTCTCTCTGAATTTGACAGCAAAATAACTAACAATCAGGCATTCTTTTCCTCTATTGTAATTCCTTAAAATGCATATCTGCTACAATCAAATTGCCTGTTACAGTATTTCCCAGGCTTCCCTTGCTGCTCCGTTTGTCAGTAACTTTGTGTATGAGTTGTTTTGAAATTTCCCTAGCTTATTTTCTTCCTTTCTTAATTGAAAAAAAATCCATCTATAATTTGCGTCACAAAGTTCCCCCATCTATGTACTCTGAACCCTTATTAGGATCGATGGTGGGGGGTGCATTCTCCCAATCATTTTTGATTGCTTTCTCTGTAACTGGTGTTTTCAACCAGATTTCTTAGCACTTACAGTTCCCTGGGAGTATAGATTCATAGATTATAAAGCTACAAGGGACCATTATGATCATCTGCTCTGACCTTCTGCACAGTACATAACAGCAGTGGTTAGGAGAACCTTCAAACCACCTACTGTGAAAGCAAAGAGACATATAAAATGTTTAGAGTTAAAATGTCCTCATTTGTCTCTATTCAGATCCTCCTGTTATACTCATCACAGTAAATATCTCCTGCAAGATTCAAGGGAATGTCTCCTGGAACACATCTAATATGCTATATGCCTCTCTGCGGATCAGCTTGGTGGTGGACATGCTTTATTAGAACACCGCACCTATGCCCTTAGGTGTTAAAAAAAAGCTACACAAAAACCTGCAAAAACCATGGACTTTGCAGGAACATTTATAAAGAGTAGGAAGACACTTTACCTTGGGGTTCAAAAGGCTAAAGAGTTCTTTCTTTTCTCCCCAGTATAGCAATTATGTGGTAGGTTGTGTTTTGTTTAAATGTGAAGTACTCATGGAGCTCCATCAGATATGTACAGAATTCCCTAGTTCTTTTAGGATAAGCAATTATCAGGTAATGACAGTTAGATATGGGAATCATGAAAGATTCAATTAAATTACTGATGCACTGCAAGATCTCACATCAGATCCTAAATTATATTTCCATTGGCAGTTTGGGTACTGGCTGTGGTGGCATGCCATAAACCCAGCACATTATGTCCTGATAACAGCACCATAAAAGAGATTCACTACTACTCTTACCCTCACTATTCAGCAGAGTACATTTGTGGCAACCTTCCAATAAGACTGCAAACTTTTCTGTTTCTTTCCCAGTTTATGATATTCATTTAAAGATTTTGAAAAATCATTGTTTTATAAATATATAAAATACATATGGTGTCTACAGCTAGCTGCTTCTGCACTTATATTTGTATGTGCAATCCAAAAATTTATATTGACTACGTTTTATTCCTTCTGTTTTAGCATTTAAGACCTAGGAGATAGCCAATTAAAAGTAATAAATTTTTTTAAAAAAATCTTGCTACATATGTTGCACTGTATTTTCATACACTGCTTGGGAAAGCAAGGGGAAAATAGAGAATATCCACTTCTTCATATCTTTTTTCATAACTTGTTACAGTCTAGAGGAACTTCTAATGGAAGTTTCTGAATGACAATCAGGGCTGGAGCACAGTTTGCTGTGAAGTGTTTTTTATTGCTGTTTCAGAAAAAAAGTGATAACCTCACTATCCCCAAAGCATAAGCTTTTGAAGTTTTGAAGGAATATCTAGGGACCTAGCTTCTTCCCAAAAGAGCTTGACTGCACTTCTCACTGCATTTTTTGACTCTGTTAGGAACTCATCACTTGTCTCAATACTCCTTAAAATATGCCTTCCAACGATTCTGCCTAAATTTAAAACCTAAAATATTGTAAAAACCCATATATGAACAGAATTAGAGACCTATAGCATATTTATATAATAAAATAAAAACGTGGTTTCTTAAGTACCTATACAGTCCTTGCTGTATTACATGTTTTGCAGAGAACATACACTCAATAGGACCACTATTCACCCAGCTGTCCATACCTCATTTTAGTACATGCTAGAGATGTATAGCATCTCTACAAGAGTACTAAATATTATTTGAAAGTAAAATTCTCAAATAATTTAAGATCAAAAAATTAGACTGCCTCTATTAGGGTGATTTTGGATGATTACAAGCGGAGTAAAAATATAAAAAAAATCTAAAAAAAAATATTAAAAGTTGAGTCAGTACAGTTTTGTTCCTCTTTTTAAATCTTCCCCACCCACTGCAAACATGAAAATGAAGGAATCGCATATCTTTCAGCTTGAAGATCACCTGTTGTCTTTCATCTGGGATTAGAATAATAAATACAGCCACAAAAAGAAACTTGAATAATATGTAGAAACCACTGAATATTTGCTTGACACCAAATAGTGTTTCTGCCAACTCTATCTAAGAATGACTTAGCCATGGGTCAGAGAATTAGTACTGGCAAACTAAAACCAATCACTAAAAAAACGCCAAACTTTTGAACCTGAAATACAATTCATCATGACAAATGCAGTGATTAAACCACATTGCATCTCCATTCTCAAACATAGCTCTCTGTCCTGAAGAAAATGCAGAGTAAACCACAGTGAGAGGAAAATCTCACAGAACCTTTTAGTTGGAACAGTATCAAAATAATTACAACAGCATTAAAATTTGCTTGGAACCACAAATATTCCAAGCCCTTAAAATAATCAATAAAAAATGGAGTAGGAACAGTTGGACCTTGTGAGGAAAAAACAGAATTAGAAGAGGAATCATGCTGGTTTTTTTCATGCTGGTGAAGACTGTGTGCACCCAGCAGCCTGTCTGATTTTTATGTCTGTAATATTTTGGCAAATACAAGATACTATCTCACCGTGTCAACATCTACATGTTTACAAGTAGGTAAATGTTTCAGATTAAATTCCAGTGAATCTGAGAAGCTGTAAATACTGGCAGTTGTCCTCAACATAGCTTCATGCCTAGCCTGGAAATTTGTATGTGTCTGAGTATGGACTCCCGATCCTCATGGCAACACCTGATCTTATCTTCTTGAACTGGATTTTACTCTGAACTTCTAAAGCTATAACAAAAGATGGAAAAGTGTTAAAAATCTCCCTTTGAAACAGACTAGTTTTAAGTGGAATTCCTGTGGGAAAAAAAAATCTTATTACAATAACCTTGGCTATATCAAGATGCTTATTAGATAAAAAGGACATTGCAATGCGAATGAGCAGGCTAGTTGCAAGAACCAATTAGTAAAACACAGCATATATTACCAGTGGACTGAATTGAATCACACTAGTGATAAAAAAAATCAGTTAAAAGGTTCCATGTTCACAATATTTATGTTTTTTTCTCTGAACTGGAAAGGAAAAAAAAATTGAAGAAATTATAATTTTCTGAAAGAAATTTCAAGGACATAAGAGAGAAGTAAACTCTAATCCCTTCAGCAGAAATGCTCACTGTCTCAGTTGCCATCCTTTTTCATGGAGTGAATGCTAACACAGCACTTGCATTGACCAGGACCTGGAAATGAAAAAGGAAACCAGAGCTGATCTATGTCTTGGGCAAATGGTTTAGCAACCTAGAGTTTAGGAAGCTATGGTGTATAGGGCTGCAAGACACTGCCTGGGGACTGGCCGAAAATACAGACATCAAGGTTTTTGAAACTATTTTATGACTAAGGGTTTTTTAAGAAGAACTGATGCTGCTCTGATCTACTGTTGGTGATCGTTTTGAATTAAGCAGGAGGCTGAACTTGATGATCTCTGGTGGTCCCTTCCTAGCAGCAGTTCTATGATTATGTCAAACTGCACCATCTGATCTTATTTTAGTTTCTTACTTTATGTAAGTAGATATGCGATGAGAGTTTTAGAAGAAAAAAGGTAGTTAAAAAGCTATATCACTTCCTTCAGTCTAAGTGGAGCAGGAGCCAGCACCATCTCCAAAAGGCACTTTTGCTTCTTCTTAGTACTCTGAACACTCTCAGCTGTAATACAACCCAAAGTAAGCATTGTTTTCAGCTTAGAAACTCAGATTAATGTAAAATTCGTCTGATTTAGCGTCAGACTTCACCTATCTACTATCAGAGCAGTACTGTCAAGGGACATGACAGTACCACTAAATTGTGCAAACCAGCATTCACTTAACATCAGTGAACAAAACAGAGGTGATTGTGTGCAAACCACCTGGCCGTCTGCTACACACATGTGCTACATCTTCACTTTCCCAGCAGCTCAGATACCTCACAGACCTAGAAAAACTGTTTGGAGAAGAAAGGAAGTGCTTTGTATAATAGTTTTCATTGTGGAGATGGAGCTGACACATATGACACAGAAAAGCTTCACAGGATTTAAAGAGAACAAAGGACAATTAAGGCTGTTCTGGCTTCCCCATCTTTCGACTGCAAATCCTGCCTCTAACTACCAGTATCGCAAGTATCTATCTCAAATGCAAGTGTTTAAAAAACATGGAATTGAAAGGTGAGTTCTGGCGTATGCATACATACTGTATGTACATATGAATATGTATTATGGTACAGGCTTTGCAACACAATTCTTAATGATCACTGCACAACCATATTTGTACCTTGTTTTCATTTCTCTGTGATCATATATCTGCCACGCCTAAATTCATGCTATGAATATTCAGTTTTCTGTCCCCATTTGTTCCCCATATTTTTCAGCTCTAGTTTAGACACTGATATTTTAAAAGTGTGTCCTTTTGCTTTATTTCTCCCTGCTTCATCTCAATTGCATCTGGCTTCATCAACCTAGCATATAAAGGAAGGAAAACGTGCCAAATACTGCACATTTGATATCTGAAGTGTACCTATTGACCTCTGACTGGAATGGATATTTTAATCCCACACTCGAAAATTACCCTTCAAAAGACTTGAATTCAAATTGCCAACATGATATGTCATCTTCTAATCTGATGTGACTGGAATGATAACATTTGCTTTGATGTGCAATGTAATACAGTTTGACTGATCAGATGCAAC
Source organism: Ptilonorhynchus violaceus (assembly GCA_013397565.1). Classification (NCBI taxonomy): domain Eukaryota; kingdom Metazoa; phylum Chordata; class Aves; order Passeriformes; family Ptilonorhynchidae; genus Ptilonorhynchus; species Ptilonorhynchus violaceus. Next base: position 146,812 of record VZRJ01013394.1, on the reverse strand, counting down.
CTGCCATAACACTGCAAAGGGCAATGCATCATGCTCAGAAATTAAAACTATCTTATTTTCTGGAAATCGAAGTGAAAGAAATCTACCTGTAGTTTACATATTTGGGGATTTTTCAAGTGCTTTTTAACCCAACAGTGACAACAGTTTTACCTAAATTATTAATTTTCGTTGTCTCTTGAGTCTGAATCTAGCTTTTCCTATAGCATCTGCATTTTTCGATCAAGAAATAGCCAATTTTTAAACCACTGCAGAAAGTCTAACGATTTGATTTAAATTGCATTCTGCTTGGAAAGAATGCAGTTTGCAGCATTTAAACTCAATGTGTCTCTAGCAGCTTACAATAGTTGTTTCCATTATCAAGGCGGGAAATGCTTTGTGGTCTGAGATGCAGCACCAGGTGCAGGAGAAAGCAGCACCCAGCAGCACAAGAAATCAGCAGCTGTTTATCTTTCCTCTCCTGTTATTTCTGATTAGAGCACTTTTGGGGAAGATTTTACAGAACCCAGTGTCTCCCCGTGTGATCTCATAAAACTACTTGCAATCTGCAAGGCAAGTCTCACCCACACAGTCAGGGGCAAGTCTTTCCAGTCCTCTGAAAATGACAGAAAACTTTAATTATAAAGCAATTGAGAGACAGGTAATAGTATATGAGATGGTTACCTGGGGGCAGGAGGTGGACCAAACCAAAAAAGGGATCATCTTACTCTTCAGCAAGACAGTTGTTACCAATGAGTGTGTGACACATGATTTGCTTAACTCTTTAAAATTTTACAGTTTCCTGTAACAACAGATGTGCAGTAAGGTCTGATGATACACAGAGCAGCAACGGTTGTTATTGCTCAGGATGCATTCAGCAGGCCAGGACATTGAACAGAGGGAAGTAATGCTGTGTAAGCATGGGGTTAAAGATGTGATACACTGATGTGTCCAGTTGTTATATATATTCACAGAGGTAAGAACCTCACACAACAAAAGTATTTCCTTCTCTAATGTCTGGACACTTCATGTAAGCCTTGTTCTTTTTTTTTCTTTTTTACTTTACTTAAGTCAAATAGGCTATCAAACATGGTTTCTTTCTGAGTAGGAAAGAAGTGTAGACAATCCAAAATAGAAAATGGCAAGTTTTAAAAATAGATGGCAACTAGAGGATTCTATTTCCATTACAAACTCAAATATTTAAACTTATTTCTTTACTTTCTGGCCAAAGAGCCTTAGTGGAATTTGTCTATAGTTTAGCCAGGTCTAGTTTGATTCTGCTCCACTGGGATTAGAAATTCAGGAAGTGGAGGACAGATGCTTCTTGAAGACAATGTTCCTGTTCTTGCAGAGGGAAGAAGGTGTTTAAAAGTATTGAAGGTGTTATTTAGGCTTCTGATGCAATAAATTTTGCAACAGTATTTTCTGGTGTGGGGGCATACAAAAAGGTAGTGACAGTTACAGAGAAAATAAGTTTCTGGTTTAAAGATTTTCATTAAATCCCTGAATACAAGTAATATTACATTAAAAAAAAAAATAAAAATCAACCCTCATTTGATAAAGATAGTCCCCTAACAGGCAAGTAATTCTGCGGCTTTTTAGGGTTAAGGTTACTATGTTGATATCAGACCACACCTAGAAAAAGTGTTTTGATTTGTCAGCTCACTTTCCAGAAATGTAATTACTGAAAATGGTTCTCCTTTTGATTCAAATTGCCATCCTTCAATGTCATTTTCTAATGTGAGGTGACTAGAATGATAACACATGCTCCCTGATGTGAAGCATAGTCTGGTGTGATTGATCAGATTCAATATGCCATAACACAGCATAATGCAATGCATTTCACCTCAAAATTTAACCTTATCTGTTTTTCTGGAAAACTGCAATAAAAGAGAAAACCTGTGTCTCACCTTGCTGAATTCCTGAAGATGTTAGGGTTGCATTTTTGCTATCATCTTCTTGGCAGAAGAAGTGGTAGGCACTCACCCATACATTCAAGGAGGAAGTGGTGTTCCTTTTTCCTAACTTGTACTCAAAAGAAAATTGCAAATCCTTTTCCTCAGATGCCCTTTCCACAAAGTCATCCTTATGTGTGCATCCTTGCTGGATGACACCCAAGCTGTCTTCTCCCCACAATTCATTCTAATTCATCAATATTTATCCTGACCATGTTGTGCTTGCAATTGCAAGTGCAGTTTTAATGCTGTGGTTGTCACTGGACCAAACAGTAAACAGACATTGCAGTTTAACACATGCATATGGAATGAGCATATTCTCACTTCTGTCTTGTACCCAGAATTTTGAACTGACACTTTTGTTACTCCTAATACTATTAGTGTTAATGGAAAAATGCCAAAATGTCAAACCATTTTCTATAAACCAGATGTCTAAGAACGGGGATTAAGAAGTTTACTCTGTATTTTTTATTGGATTTCTGACAACTTTACATTTCCATTTATATGGATCAAGAATAAATATATAAAAAATAACCCACAAACTGAGATATTTCCTAAGATCTGGTAAGATTTTGATGAGAACATGTCTTTTAATTCTCATAGATTTCTTCCCTCTTTTCCACAGAAAGGCCTATGCCTTTACATCTATTCCTTAGCATAGGTGGGAAAGGAGAAAGCAGCCTACATGCTTTTTTAATGAAATCTAAGTACTCATTTCATGCAGAATTTGCATGCTTTCCTAAAGGAATATATGATCAGGACCTTTATCAAAGCCTTTTTAAAGGCTCTTAAAAATTCTTTTTTTAAAGACTTTATAGTGAAACTTATCTACAAAGCAATCCCATAAGAAGAACAACTATGGGAATTGACTGAATAAACAATTTCTGATATAAAGGAAAATCCAGAAAAAATTAAAAAGGTAGAGTTCTAGAGTAGAAGAACCTCGAATAAAATTGAAATAATCCTTGAGTCAAACAGAAGAAGGCTGGATTGAATGAAAGGCAGGAGTGAAAGACTAATATTAAACCACATGATTTCTTACACATAGGTAAATGCAATGCTTACAATAACTTCTTTTTTTTTTTTAACCATACAAAATAAATACAAAGTTAGTGGTAGAGAAACAGTTTTGAGTTTCTGCTGATTTGCTGAGCTGTGAATTTAGAAAAGGTACAATTTTGAAGGAAAAAAAGTAATTTAATTTTAAAAAAGTGTCACATTTAGAAATATACCAATTTAGATAAAGCAAAAAAATAAAAGTTGGAAGTCATTTTAATAGAAGAATAAAAATAAAATTCAGAATATTTTCTTCCATTTTTTAATTTGACCAACAGAAGAGTCTTTTATTTGTACAACCTTATTTCTAAGTACTGAAATACAGAAAGATAAAGCAAGGGACAAAACCCAAATAACTTTGCACCTTTTCATGAAATTGCACACATTTCTATTTCAAAGAATCATTGCCTTCTGATAATTCAGAGCACTGTTATAACTTCCCACTCTGTTACAAATTGCTTCCCCTTAATGGCAAGTCTCATTTATCAATATTTTCTTTTTTACAGTAGCAAGACTACAGAATCTAAAAGAAGAAAGCCAAATAGAGAGAGAAAGAAGGATAGACTGAGAGAGAATGAAAATCCTGACAATTGTATAATAAAAAGGAACATAGTATAAACAAATGGTGCATTGTTGCAGGGAGATTGAATATTCTTTCTTTTTCAGAAATGTCAAAAATATCAGGTAGCTTATTAAGCAATACAGTGTGGGGGTTTTTTTTGCCTGGTTTGCACATTATTCATTACCTATTTTGTGAAGAAAAGTGATGGATTGATGGATTTTAAACGCTAATAAAATCTTAGCTGAACTAACATAAACACAACAAAAGAGATTTGATATCAGTACATGTAACTAGAAATATAAGAAGAAGCAAAACTAACATAAGGCACCATGGTGATAGGAACACTATATGAGTCTGTACAGAATGAGGCTTTTCATTCCAGCAATGACCTGTTGGCAGAGAAGACGGGAAGAATAGGACTTGTCCCTTTTTGAGCTTCTTTATAATCTTCTTGCTTCTAAAGGCACAAATCTTTTCAAGCGGAGTTTAAAGGTGAAGTAAGAGTAGATTGCTTTACAGTTTTGCCTGTCTGATTTTTCTACAATCATGTTCCAAAACAGGAGTCGATGACTCACAGCAAAATGCTTTCCGTCCTGTTTTAGTCACATATAACAGTACTTATGCACCCTATCCACTGTTTTTTAGAACATCGTATTTTTTCAGCAAAACATATTTCCTCACACTTTGGTTATGACATGAAATAATTTCAACCATTCCCAGTGGAGATGAAAGCAGCCAAAAAGACAAGAGGTACTCTTAGTATTACACAGCTGCAATAGCTGGCAGGTGGAAGTTTTGTTAGACATGTTTCTGCAAATATCTGTTTCACAAAAAGAAAAAAAAAAAAGAGCTTTTTTGGTACAGATGATATATTTTTAAAGCCCATCATATTTTTATAATGCTGCTTATTTTATACTCTTACCATATGCTCTCCAAGTGATGCAGGCATATGGTTCACATAACAATACCATATGTCTGATAATATTTTGCTGTATATTACAGCAATAACAAACATTTATAATTTGTAGAGGGACTTAATTTAAATTATGTTTTATCTTCATTTTTTCCATTTATAAAACTTCTGATGACATTTCTGAAGAAGACTATAAATCCCCCAAACAGTTTAATATTTCAAACTAAACATTCAGGGAGTATTTTATGGCTAAAACCATGCATTCATCACTGAAAAAAGACTACTGGCCTTTGGTAAAACATGGAGAAAAATAAAATAAAATAAAATAATAAAATAAAAATCATACATTCAAATTACACTGTACTTAAGCAACTCCTTTTCACATACATATTTGCTACTGTCTCATCTGAAATGCTGAGTGTCTGAAATGTTCAGGTTTTTTTCCTTTCTTCTTTTTTATGATGTTTAGTTCTTTATTGAATCAACAAGGAAATGAGAGATGAACCAAAAGCAAACATTTACAAGACTCATCTTCTTTGAGACAAGATTGCATGTGAAGAGATGAAATGAGAATAATTCTATACCCTCTTTTTTTGCTTGTGCTCTTGTACAGGGATCCTGTTCAGAGTCAAGTACCACCATGTAAGGCATTTCCTCCTATGGGATACTTAGCCCCTCACACAGAACTGAAAGTAGGAAGAATGATTTAGAATAAGTCCCTCAACCCAAGTCCATGGATGGAGAGAAAATGCAATGTTTGGGGTTTTTTTATTTTGCAGTGACTTACTTGATGGCTAAACACCACAGCAAAAATATGGATTAATCTGATCTCATTATTAGTACAGAGAAGTCAGTGACTTTGGATGATGACATGTGACATGATAACAAATAAGGAAGAAGACGTGCTATGACTGGAAGAGACTTTAACCAGGATAGATACATGAAAGTTGTGTTTTCCAAGCCAGAACTGATGGAGCCTTTGCTGAGAATGTTATTGGCTTGTGCACATCTAGAGTGTGATGAAGTAAGAATAATTAATAAATTGGGAGACAACTAGACTGTCCAATGTCTCCAGCAGAGTCAGGAAATTGAAAAGTAACAGAAAACACAAAGACCTCAGTGACATGGATGGTCATGTGGCTGTCAGTAGTCACAGTGACCCGAGATATATGAAGAGACTAAAAAGGGACGATAAAGAACTCCTTTTTTCAGTTTAAGGAACTTAAAAAGCATGCAGTGGAAATGAGTAAATAAATGGTGCTTAAAGAAAAAATGAACTAAAGCTTCCGGAAATAGAAGGCTCCATCTCTTGCTGCTATGGAAAATTTTACTCCACTCCCTCTGGAGCTCAGACGCTCCAGTTATCTCCTACAAGAACAAGACTCCTTCTTGTAGTCTTCTACTGTGATGATGCAGCTCCTTGCCACTACCTACAGAGCACGCTATTTATGAGTGCCATGTACTCCCACACAATGAAAATAACAACCTAAACATGATAAAAGCAGCATGATCTAAAGTAAGATCACACTTACACACACACAAAATCCCAAGCTTCTGTAATGTCAAGAGTGAAGCTGCATCTACATAAAAAAATTAAAAATAAAAAAATAGCCATTTTAGCCATTTCATTTGCACAGACAAATTAAAAAAGCTGGATGGGTAGAGAGACTAAGTATTGCTCTTTTACAGCTGCTTAATTTCAGTCAAAGCAATTTCATGCCCCACCATCAAAAGGCGGTGAAAAGAAAATTCCCTCTTTGGATAACATATACTGCTTATTCTATAGTTCTTATTCTTTCAACATGTTGTTAAATAAAATCAAAGCAATGGAAAGAAAAATGGTTCTTTGATGCCTTGTTAGTTTACATTAGCTGATAATTACATTAGCCCTCATACCATCCAGTTCTTCAGGCTGGTGATTAAACTAGTAATAGCCCCTAGAGCATCAACATAAGTTTTAACATACACCTATGCCTGCAGTTTGGGTAACTAGCCAACATGATGACAGAAGAGTGGTGAACATCTGCTTTTAGATCTCTTTGAGATCACTGTCTTTTCAGTGGATCTCATCATCAACATACAAAGGAAGCAGAATTGAAATCTGGTGGCATACTCAAAATACCTGGCGAATTTGAGTGGGAGTAGGCTGGAAAGCTACGAATTTTTTGTGGCAGAGAGCCACATCTGTAACATGACTGTTGTGAAATTATGATGTATTCTAAAGGGGTGATGTGGGAAAACTGTCAGTCATACCCTTTCAGCCAAGTCTTTTAAAAATATTTGTTTATAACTGTTATTAAGGCCATTATTAAGACACGACAACATTTGCATTAGCATTGTGTTAGCAAGTTAAGATTTCCTTTAATCTTATTAAAGTAGGTAAGATGAGGATAAATATGTTCCTGATCCAAACTGCCTCCACTCTAAGCCAGTGGGTAGCTGTTGTCCCTAACCTGCACACAGAGTCCTCGATTTGAATGGATTTAAATGGCAGTGGAGCCTACTACTGTATTTTCATAGCACTGACTAATACTATCTCAACATTTCTGCCCATATTTTTTTTTATTTTCTAAATCTCTGCCAATTTCAGTTGTGATTTTTTTCCACTGCATCTTGAGATTGATGCAGTAATGAAAAGCAAATTTTCTGATTGCAGAAAAGGCAAGGATGCATTATATGCCTGAGGCAAAATAGCCAGGAAATCATCTAACAAATAACAAGCCAAGACAAAAGCCAGATTTCCCTCACAGATTTGTTACATCCATAAGCAAATTAAAACACAGCTCAGAAGTTCACAAAAATATAGTGATCAGTGCAGTGTTTCTGAAGGAAGAGGAATAACTTAACTCTTTTTTATAAAAGTCATTTTAATTTCATATACTCTTTGGACCACAAGTAGATGAATATCTTATGTGATAAAAAAATACACTTTCTTTTTCTCTTCACTTTCTTGAAAGACAGCTTAGTTCATATTTTTTCCTTTTCTAGATAGTTTTATTCTTAACCTGAAGCCAAAAGCTCATATCTCTCTTTTAGAGTCATCTCAATGTTGAGATAAGATTGGACAGTTGATATCTTAGCATTTCTTAGCATTTTCTCTGACCAAGACATTCTACACAGCTTGCTTATTAAAGGAAAACTTCAAATTTTCTTCTCTTCTTCAAATGCTGATCAGTTTCAAAAACCAGCAGGTTTTACAGTCTCTAGATAGGACTGAATTCACATTCTTTCCACACTGAGGCACAGCGTTCTTGTCAGAGTTTGAATCTGCACATATTTTACCCCAAAGAACTGGGTTCAATTAGCTCACTGAAGTATCCTAAGAAATAGGATAGCAACACTTATGAGGTCCTTCTCAAAATCCTAAGCAATTTTTCAGGTTTAACTTCTGTTTGATCTGAAGAATAGTTGAAGGTTTGTGGGTTTTTTCTTGTCAGGACTGAAAATAGTGTTGAAAAACAAGTTCCTACGTCAATCAAATGAAACGTTTTGTTTTAAACTTACTATAATAAGCAAGAAAAATCAGAAATCTCCATGACTTTCTGAAATACTCATGAAAGTTATGCAAAAGTAACCCAAATTCAAAGCATATACCAAAAGCAGTACCACTGCTCTAGTGGGCTTTTTTAATACTATGTTCACAACTGTTGCAGAAGTCTACAAAACCTTTCCAGTGCTATATAACACTGTTGAATTAGTCCATGTACCTTAGAAAAGAGCTTCTGAAGCACAATGGAGTGGAATAAATGTATGTGAGAAAATTTATTTAATTCCTAGTCATCACAATTATTTGCCTACTTGGAGGAATATGATTTCTTTGACCTTTTCATTAATGTTATTTTTCTAAGCAACAACATAAAAATTACTGGTAAAATCTTTACCAGGATATTTTTTTTATTAACTTCATTTCCAAGGAGACCAAGTTTAGATTATGTTAATGAAAGAAGGTTTTGATCTAGACAGATTAGCCATTGTCCAATTCATTAGCAGCAGTATTTTCATTCTAATAACCTGCTCCAATGTAGTAATAAATCTTGTGAGATTCACTTTTAAATGCTCAGTTATAAAAACCATCAATTCTCAGTAACAATCTTAAGCTCATCTGTTTAGTAATGACTTTTGCCATTTTAGTATGAATTTTATGTATGTTTTCACAGATAAAGAAAGTACCTGTTGCCTTAACAGATTTAGCATAAGTTTGCTGATCTTCAGTGATACAGCCTGTTTGGTTTTACACGCACCCATGTTGAAAACAGTTTGCAGTGGCAAGAGTCAACTAATCATTAAGCTCAGGGTTTAATGTAGCAATAGTATATGGATGTTTTCTCTAAGGATGCAATTTTAAAAGCCAGAGAATCAATTCAAAGTCACTAAAAGGAACACAAATACCACTCCGCTTGCTGTTCAGGTTCCTGCTGTCCTAGTGTCTCCAACAGAGTTCTCAAGCAACTGTGTTCATGTGCAACGATCCATGTCGAAGCTGCTTGGCCTTGAACCAAACCTCCAGGAGGAATGGAAATGGTTTTCTACAAATATGGAGGACTGGTGATATTTTTCCAGGGATCCCTTCTAACAAGGCATTTGATCAGATCAGTTTGTTGCTGTTGTATTTTCTGTAGCTTGTGTAGAAATTCCTGTCTTTTAGTTTGTTGTACCAAAAGCTGATGGGCTTCGTGCTAGAGATGCTTGTGCACAATCGTATCTTTTTGTTGCATCAAGTGACTTTTCTGTTGGTCATAAGCTCTATATTCTCTGAGGTTGCTGATAGTCATTCACAAGAAAAGTAATTAGATCTCATTTCAGCAAAGGATTTCCACAATTCTGCAGAGGAACCTATAACTCATGCAGAACAACACTCTGTTGTATATGATACAATATTGATGACATGAAGATCATGGACTCCAGATTCTGACTACTGCCCTTTACATTGCTATTTCCCCTCAGAAGTAAATGCTGTAGTCACTTTTGCGACAGATTTACACCCCCATCTCCTTAACATTTACTAAGTGCAAATAAAGGACAAAATCTGGGGTATGGGAAAGAGCACACAGGTATGCTGAACTTACTTCTTATCCGTATGGGAATACTACTTTGTAAGATGTGTCAGCCTCACTGATGTATCTGCTGACATTTGTACAATTACAATGAAAGGAATCCTACATTTTTACAATATATAAGTCTTACAAATGTTTATGCACAGTCATCTTTCTTACAATATGGACTTTTCTGTTGGTTGTTTTTTGTTGGCTGGTTTTTGCTTTTTTTTTTTTTTTTTAAATAATTCTGTTGATGTTACTGTAAAATGTGACTTAAAGAAAGATTTATGGTTTTAAACTATTGTAGTGTGTTGACCTTGGCTGGTTGCCAGATACCCATCCAGCTGCTCTCTCATTACCCTCCATCCCCTCCAGGATAGGTTGAAGAAGCTTGTGGGTTTACTTGCCAGTTACCATCAGAGGCAAAACAGACTTGATTTGGGGAAAATTAATTTAGTTTATTGCAAATTTAAAATAGAGTAGGATGACAAGAAATAAAGGCAAAACTGAAAACATCTTTCCCCAACCTCTCCCTTCTTCAAAGTTCAGCTTCATTCCTGATTCTTCTACCTTCTCACTTCCAAGGGAGCTCAGAGAGGATGAGGAGCCATGGCTTGTGGTCAGTTTGCAACATTCATGCTCTACTGCTTTTCATTTCTCACAATTTTCTCTTGATCGACCATGAAGTCTCTCCCACGGGATACAATCCTCCACAAACTGCTCTGTTGGGGGCCTTTTCCAGGGTTTTACTTCAAGAACTGCTCCAGTGTGGGTCCTCTCCACAGATTACCATTCATCAGGAATAGACTACTCCAGAGTGGGTCACCTACAGGCCACTGGTCCTGCCAGGAGCCTACTCCAGTGTGGGTTCTGCATGGGTGGCAGCTTCCTTCAGGACACATCCACGTGTTCCATCAGGGGCTCCTCCACAGGCTGCAGTGTGGATATTTGCTCCACTGGTGTCATCCATGGTCTACAGGAGAACAACCTGCTTCTCCACAATCTTCACAGGCTGCAGGAGATTCTCCACTCTGACACCTGGAACACATCCTCCCTCTTCTTCTTAACTGACCTTGGTGTCCTGCATAGTCATTTCTTTATCATTTTTCTCTCTCTTTCACAGCTGCTGCGTGGTGTACTTCACACTTTCTAAAACATGCTGCCAGAGAGGTGCTGTCAGTGCTGCTGAGAGCCCAAACAGTGCCCTGCTGTGGGCTTGTTTTGGAACTGGATAGAACAGGCTCTGTCCAGCATGGGGCTGCCCTTGGTGGCTTCTCACATGGGTCACCTCTGCAGCCCTTCCTCACTACAAACTCTTGCCATGTAAAAATAGTATGAGTACTTTTGGTTGTCACAGAAATTTTAAAATAATGTAACAAAGCAATAAATCTGAAAATATCAATCCAATTACACAGGGAGCCAAAGTATATTCAGACAATTTTCCTCTATTCTATTAAGCCTCTCTTTTTTCTACAATTCACCTCTACATAACCTTTATGAATACCTTTATAATTTACTCCATTTCAACAGAAATTTCAAATATTCTTTGGTTTTCATGATGATTCTACTAAATGCAGATTTTTTAGTTTGAAATCAGGCATATTCTTTGGAAATATTGACATTCAAAGTATTTTAGTGCCAACTAAGTCACCTTGTTTGATAATCATTTAAAAGAACTGATTATTTATACTCTCTTATCAATGGCATATTAAGAAATAAAAAAATCCCTAGACTATAATCAATTACTATCTACAAGAGTTCAGTGACAAAGTTATTTTCAAAATTATGCTTTGATTCCTGTTCACTATTATAAAAATGAAGCTCCACAACAATATTGGCAGAATACATTATTTGCTGAAATTTTAGACATAATTTTATTGCCTTCTGAAATATAAACCAGCAAGAAAAGAATCATGGAGACACTTTTCAGTCAGTTAAAAAATACGCTTCCCAAGTCAAAAGGAATTTTAAAGGCAGTGCAACCGAAAAATCAAGAATCCAAAAAGTTATATTTTTCATACTTTCAGCTTTTATACGTAAGTCCTTTTAAGGGGACTATTTTATCTACTGCAATCTGTACAGTTTGGAGCTGCTCCTCAGTTAAGTTCATAACAAATTTTGCATGTGACTCATCCTCTCAATTCCAAAAATAAATCTTCCTTTTTCCTGCAATTTTGCATAATTGGTCTCTGATAAGAGCAAAAGAATTATGCAACTATTTGATATGCGTTAAGGCAGCTGTCTGAGACATATGTGATTTCAAAAAGTTACTCATATTTCACTTATTGAGAGTAGCACATCTTTCTCATGACATATTTTTAAAAGAAGGCTGAGCCTGGAAGCTCAGAACTTGCTGTATTTAAAAGAAATTGTGTAAAACTGGGTACTGATACAGTGTGTGTTGAAAAAAAAAATATTTTATTGCATGAGCTTTGGATTAAACCGTGTCTAAATAACGTTGTACTGAATTGTGTCTGATACTCAACTATAAAGGTAAAGTGTGCTCAGTCATATGTAAAGTTATTGTAAAAATGTAACTGCTACAAGAAACATAGATTTCCATCAGGACAGAAACAGAGACTTCCATCAAAATTGTAAAGAATTACACTGCAAGTAAATTCCAGTGCTGGACAAAAGTAAAACCTGTCCTTTCTTAAGAGGTTATAATATTACAGTTGGGTAAAAGGCTTCATTTTGTAACTGCCTTTTACTTGTATAGCTTTTCCAATTTAATTTAAAATGTTAAAAAAGAACAATACCATCAAATGTTTTGTTTCCTTGGATCCATTACGTGTATTTATTCACTGTGGGGTCATCAAACCAAAAAAATCAATCTTTTGCACAGCTCTAGTTAATATAATGTGCCTGCCCTGACCTTCCGAGGAAGCTGTGCATAAACAGGAAATACAAATTCAATTTATAACCACAATGATGAGATGAAAAAAGGCAATTCTTCAAAATGAACCTAAATAATTTTCCCCTGACCTCTTCTCACACTTCATACAACAAAAACAGATAAAAAGCAACTTTTTTGATTGCTTCTTCCTGAACTGAGTGTGGATACAAAAGCAATCAGTAAAAAGCTAGTCCTCAGTTTCAGCATTTATGTAGTATTTGAATTGAAATATGTCTGACTTTTCAGCACTGTATGCATTTGAATAATTAAAGGTTTTGTGTTATATAAGCCATGCTTTATTAAAGCTTCCCAGAAACATTAGGATTTTTCTTAAAATTTTTGTCTTTTCTGCATAGAACTTACAACTTAGACTATATAATGTATCAAATTGAATACATGACGACAGATAAACTGCACTGTAAGGTTTTGGGGGTTCCAGGGATATGTGTTTAGAAGTTAGGCAATGCCAGAATTACATAAAACCTTAGATGATCATGTACCTCTCATATTCATCACTCTTTAACCTCCTGATCACATAATAATGTTTTAAGATTCCTCTTTCTTTTCATGCACAGGATGAATAGCTCTCACTTAATAATATTCAATGATATTCTTTGTTTCTTTTAGCTTTTTGTACTGTCTATCTCTAGTCCTTATTTAATGGAGTCAATTGAAACTCAGAAGACAGATGTATTAATTTCTACAGGAACGTTTCTGTTCCAATCAGAAAAGTATTACTAGAATTCTTCATAAGGATTATTCAATTGAATTTATGCTCAGAGTGGTCCTCTCACATACGTATTATTATGTCCATTTTAAAGATGCAGCAATGAGTTATAGGGCGTTTCATAGCCAGAAAAACATATCTTGATGCCCAGTCATTAGAACCTGATTTTCCAGTACAGATACATGTTATGCTCAAATTGCAGGTGCCGCACCGTGGAGTTTATATTAATATATATGTGTGGCTATAGAGTTCTCAGAAAGTGGAAAGGACATGAAATGAAAAATCACTTCATTGCATGATGTTAGCTTTAACTTTTATCACAGCAGAATCTACCAGAAGTCAGTAACAATAAAGAGCCCAGCTGCAATCTCTAGCTTAGGTTTTTCTTAACTCGTAGATTCCTAAAAAGTAAAAACTCATCCCATTTCTCTGCAATGGCAGCCAAATCTTTGTAAGTTTTCGTGCTTCTTACACTCTTTCCAAACTTCTACTGATTATGTTCAGAGATAAAACGTGGAATAGCGCATTTTAGCCATTCTTGACTGTCCTTTGAACACATAGAAGTAATCGGTTACCTTCTGTTATGTTCACCAATGTCCTGCATAGAAAGAAAGAGGTTATTTTGCCAATGGTTTTCACAATAATTCTGACTGACAAACAAATTTAGGATTCAGAAACAGATTTCTTCTGCTCTTATAAGGAAAGCAAGCTCTAATCATCATAGAACTATAGAACCATAAAATGGTTTGGGTTGGAAGGGACTTTAAAGATTATCTAGTTCCCATCCCCTGCCAAAGGGGTTCCCATCCCCTGCCACTCTTTCACTGTATTCTTTCCAATTACAATGTTACTAACTGTCTCTTTTATCCACCTTTGCTGACTTCTGCTTCTTTCTACTATGACAATCCTTTCTATTTATGCATTTCCAGGCCCCCGACCAAGAAGTTCATCCCATGTCCAGCACCAGCAGAACATCAGCTCCTTTCTCCAGAACCTCCTGTCCCTCTTTCAATATTTTCCCCAGTTTCCATGTTCACAGGTTGTCCCCTTCAGTTTCTGTAGACTCAGTACTTCTCTTCCCTTGTTCCTAATTGCTTTGTTTCTGCAGACTTGTCTGTTACTCCAGTTTTTGTTTCGTATCTATATGCCAATTTCCCATTACTCCAATGTCTGCATCCCCTATGCTCCTCAGAGTCTCGTGTCACTATTTCTATGCAGGTTCCTCACCCAGTCAGGGAATACCTAGTGCTGTTCAGCATTGAGCCTGGTGCCTTTTCTAGCATCAGTCTGAGGCAAGCTTAACATAAAAAAAAATTCCTCTGGAAACTCTGAAAGATTCCTCTACCAAATCTATGTAAACTATGCTTTTCTTTTTAATCATATAGCTCATAGAAAACTTCCAACAGATTTCACTGTGACAGAAAAAGCACATCCTGTAATACTTTGCCAATTTTCAAGTTCAAAGCATGAATTTAATTTTTTTTTTTTAGTTTTGGTTTTGCTTTTGGCCAGTCAACAGGTTTTTTATTGGTATCATTCTTGGAAAGAGCTAAGCTACCTCAGCCGGCAAAATCCAAATAATTTCACTTTGCAACAGACACTCAGCATAAGAAATTTCAATCTGACTGCTTAACTTGGCAAAGTCTTAAGTGCCTGAACACAAAATCTTGTGGTAGGAGGCACTGGCTCCTTAACAACTTCCAGTCTTACCATGTGTGAAGGAAATAGACTCTTCATCTCTAATTTAATTTGCTTCTCCTCTAACTCTTTGGTTATTCTTAACTGCTTTTCAAATTACACATTTTCTCTTTCCATGAAGAAATTGCTACAGTCAAAAGAAGAGAAAATGAGGAAGATACACTATAACGTGTTACATTCTGAATGGGTTTTGTTTTTCCCATTCTGTCCCAGTTTTATCATACAGACTAGTGGGCAATCCATGCAAAGAAGCTTAGACTTCATCTACTAGAGCTGAATTTGACAAATGTTTCTAAATGCTTGTAGGAATTCTTTTTTTTAATTCATATTGAGAAAGGGAAATATGATTTCTCCCTTTCTTCCTTCTTCTCCCTTCTTAAAAATCTGTTAAAAAATCCCTCCCCCATTAAAAATCCTTGCTACAACTGTTCGAATTGATAAATACTTATAACAGTGGTAAGTAAAAATCTGATGCTCTCTACTTTTCTATAACATGGTCTAGGTTAGATTTGTATCTCTAGTATAAGAGATGAATGCTCAGATAATTCTTATTATTTACACTCCTGAATTTCTAAATCCACATTTGCAGTTGTCATTCAGAGCCCGTTTATTATGCATGGTACAGTCACATGCCAAAAATATTCAGAAGGGGAAAGATTGTGAGCGTGGTTGGATGTAGATGGTCCCTGACTTTCCTGCAGCTATGGAACCTGAAGTGTCCTCTCTCTCTCACAAACTCAAAGATCTTCACCTCCAAAACACTTTATACCTGTTGCAATATCCTGCCTGATCTGTTCCAAAGCATAAGGGTGGAAACTTTTATTTGAGCTTAAAGCTGAATGTGAAAAAGTCCAGAACAGTCTAATAAGAGGCCTGAATGCCTAGAACAACATCAGTATCAGACAAGAAAATACATTCATTTTTTGATGGAGTCCAAAACAGACTTCTCTTCTGTTGAGTTTACCTACAGTATAATCTATTGAAGAATGTATTTCTGTCAGATCACTTCCTCATCCCACACCTATTTCAAAAAGCACGAGCTCCTCATGGCATCTTAGCATATTTCTTTTAGAAGATTCACCTTTTAAATATGTCACTGAAATAGAAAAGAAAAGATTTTCTGCAAATTAATAAGAATCAAAAGATGTCTGCAGCAAGAGCTGCAGCAAACCCTTAAAACAGTCCTTGGGAGAAAAATAATTGCCTTCAAGCTGAAGAAGTAATGGTCAGAGAAAGTTTAAATCCCTTATGACTATATTTGATTATGTTGAAACAAAACAGTAAGAGACTTGGCAAAAAGTTTGTTAAAACCTCTAGAAAGGAAGAGGGCTTCATTAATTCAAGTACTTGATGAAAAGGCAGAATAGTAAAATTGTAAATGTTATGAGCTTCTGTTTAGAAAAAGAGAAGTGTGGTCTCAGTTGAGAAAATATCAGTTTACAAAAACAGCAGCCCATGTTTTAAGATTAAAGCACATGCAAATAAAATATAAATAAACATCATGCTTACATACAACGTAAAAATAGTTTACAAATAAGCTGAAAGAAATAGGATACTAATGACAGAACTACACTGCTGATTTTTTTTAGTAGGAATAACCTTCTTAAGAAGTATTTGGATATGTCCATAGTATCCTTGGAATCAAAGGAACTCACACGTGCTATCAAATCCTTTAGGAAACCCAAGATGCTTCAGTTTGATTAGCCCAGGGTGCCAGTTTTGATGAACACTCTACGGAAAGATACATTTCGGAAGTGTATGCCCTAAATCCAGGGATTATACACACATTCTGTGTACCTGAAAAGACTGCTGACAAATTAATTCCAGTGCTCGTACAAGATCTTCTGAAGCCTGACTTAAACAAGTTATATCTTCAAGCAGACCCTGCGCTACATTGTGACAGTCATACATGTGTTGCAGAATCTCAAGATAAGTATTCTCACCACATGCAGTATCGTAAGTTTGTTCATCCATTGAACCCTTATCTCAAATTTACAATTACAATAAGTAATTTCACTGGAAAAATTAGTCAATTATTTATTCCATATTCCATTTTCCCCTCTCATTCCTGCGTGTACTCTTAGAACAGTTTTTAAAGAGAGCTGTGTGTTACTGTTGTGGTTTGATGCTGGCCGAATGCCAGGCACCCACGAAAAGCCCACTCACTCACTCTCCTCTGCTCTGCGACTGGACAGAGGACAGAAAATTTAACAAAGGGTTAATGAGTTGCGATAAGGACCGGGAGAAGACGTTTCAAGGGCAAAACAGGCTCTACTTAATGATACAACGTGAATTTATTACTAACAAGATCAGAGTAGGAGAATGAGCAGTAAAATAAGTCCCTACAAACATCCTTGTCTCTCCCCAGCCCCTCCCTCCCTTCCACCGACGGCGCAGTGAGACGGGCTGGGCGTTTTGGACAGTTCATCACCCAAGATTTTCTTTCCACTGCTCAGGGAGAGGAGTCATTTCCTTGCATGCGCTGTGGGGTCCCTCCCACGGGAGACAGTTCTCTGTGAACTTCCCCAGCGTGGGTCCACTCTCACGAGCAGCAGCACTCCCAAAACTGCTGCAGCGTGAGTCCATCCCATGGGCAGACAGTCCTCCCAAAACTGCTGCGGCGTGGGTCACTGCCACGGGGTGCAATCCTCCAAGGACGGCTGCTCCAGCCTGGAAGCAAGGCCCTCTCTCCATGGGACTTCCTCTGGAAGTGTCCTGGTATCCTCCTGCTCCGGCGTGGGCACCTCCCCCGCGGGCTGTGAGTGGATCTCTGCATCCCCGTGGGCCCCCATGGGCTGCAGGGGGACAACTGCCTCACCATGGTCCTCACCACGGGCTGCAGGGACATCTCGGCTCTGGCACCTGGAGCACCTCCTCCCCCTCCTTCTGCACTGACCTTGGTGCATCCATTGTTGTTCCTCTCACATACTCTCACTCCTGCGCTGGCTGTAAAATTACAACTGCACAGTGCCCAAACTTTGTTTTGATTTGTTGTTAAATATGTTACCACAGAGGCGTTACCATCATCTCTAATTGGCCCAGCCTTGGCCAGCAGCACGTCCATCATCAGAGCCATCAGGGATTGGCTCTCCTGGACATGGTGGGAGCTTCTAGCAGCTTCTCACAGAAGCCACCTCTGTGGCCTCCCTGCTACCAAAAACCTGGCCCTGCAAAACCAACACAATTACTAATTATTAGTAAGTGTCCATAAAGCAAAATCTGATTTAAGTGTGGTTAGATTACCATAACTTTCAAAGCTATCAGAGTACTATCAGTTAGACACTTAAGTTTCAGTCAAGAAGAAGAAATTTGGCAGTGTCAAAATAAGATGAAGTTTGACAGGTCATTATGTGGTAAAGATAAATTTTGAAAGTTTTTCTAGAAAGTAAAATAATAACACAATTGACTTAATTGAAATAAAAAATGGTAATTAAGGTGATTGTACCAGTATAAATCAATATCATCAGTGTGTTGATAGCAGTGGTTATTTGCTGGAGTTATTTCAGGCTTCTGTGTCATACATATGTTTACATCCGTAATGGGACCACGCAGTATTTATTACTGTGTGAACCTAATTGTCAAACCCAAATGGTACCCAGATGTCTTCCACTTTCCTGAATACTTTTAAATTGATTTTTTTAGATTAAAAAAGAAACGCCGTCTCAATTTTTGTCTAGCACTTTTGTAAACAATTCAGTGAGAAAAATTAGTTTAGTTTAAGTGTTTTATACAAAATAAACAGCCTGTTTCAAGAGTAGCAGTAATTAAAAGGAGCAATAGACAGAGGTAAACACAAGAATCTGCTGGAGTGATACAGACAACAAATTCTTTGTAAGTCCCTGGCCAAGTGAGACACATATAGCAATGAATGTGAAAGTGAAAGCAATCTTGGCCAGGTTGATAAAGAGAGGCAAGCATCTCTTTCAAATAAAAGGCTCTTCATCAGGCAGATGTCAGCTGGAACAGGAAGAGAATCCATCAACTCTGAACCTTAAGATCGAGATTGAGAAAGGCACATTCTGTTTGTTCAATTATACTCACCACTGGATTTCTTCAGGATTTTTTTTGTACAGCTGAAAATGTTGAAGGCTGTATTAGCCTTCATAGTGTAAGGCTTTGTGGAAAAAGTAGGATGGTCAAAGGAACTACTTGATAATCTGTTAGAAATAAAGTTTAAGAGAAATTATTCAGGGAGACCTGTGGTCACATTTGGTGGCTGATATAGTCTGACTAACAATTACTGCTTACAGAGAGAGGAAAAGCAAAATATTCTATTTTGATTCAGAATGCAGGGGTTCATGCAACACATATTACTGTGGCTAATATAGATACCAAAAAAAAAAGTGAAATCCCACATTGGAAGCCCAGATTTTTTTCTTCAAAAATCCCCACGTACATAATACAGCAGTGTCATACGTGCCTTGGGGTCTGCATTTTCTGTAAATGATTATATATTTTGTCATATCTAGAAGTTTGCTATTCAGAACTCTCTTAGAATCATGTTGTCTTCTCAGGCCCATAGATGAACTACTGAAGTCATAATATACCATCTGTAGATGTTTGTCTAGCACACAACAAGGTTGGCAAAAAACTTACCTGTGAGCTTTGAACAAACCAAAAACATATTACTAGTTTAAGTACAGGAAAACAGACTCTTAATCTAACCACTTGCCCTGTTCATCTTTCTGCATTCTGAAATTTTATCATAGGCTGGAAACTGGTGCAAGTAATAGTTAAAGTCTATTATTCAGTCAGTTAAATATGTATAAAGCTGAATCTTACACTGGATTACTACAAATGAGAGAAAGGTAGAGAGGTAGAGTGAGTGTGAAAAAGGTCTCATTAGACAACATTTTACACTAATCATGCAATTTATCCTAAATGAGTACATACTGTATTTTCTAATCTCTCAAGCAAAAATATTTCTAACATTTTTTAATGTCACTGAACTTTGTTCTACCATTTTACTAAACCAAAGGTTACAAGAAGGTTATGAAGAAATGTGGACACCTTTTTCTTTATTTTAAAAGAGTTAAGTAATCCATTATTGCACAGCACAATTAGAAATGGATCCCCAAGTAGGAATTCCTACAAAAATGTGCTTTATATATTACCTTCAAGAGCAAACTAGTCTCTCAGAATCACGGAATTGTTAGGGTTGAAATGATCTCTGGAGGTCATCTAGTCAAACCCCCCTGCCAAGGCAGAGTCACCTAGAGCAGGTTATACAGGAACACATCCAGATCAGCTTTGAATGTCTTCAGAGAGGGAAACTCCAAGACCTCCCTGGGCAGACTATTTTAGTGCTCTGCCATCCTCAATGTAAAGAAGTTCTTTCTAATGCTGAGGCGAAAATTCTTGTGTTTTAGTTTATGGCCATTGCTCTGTCTCCTGTCACTGGGTGCCATGGAAGAGAGTCTGGCACCATTCTCTTACCACCTCCCTTTGAAATATTTATATGCATTAATGAGACCCCTCTCAGTCTTCTCTTCTCTAGACTAAACAGACCCAGTTCTTACAGCTCTCCTCATAAGAGAGTTGCCACAGACCTCTGATCATCTTTGCTGGACACTCAGGGTAGTTCCTTGTCTTTCTTGCACTGAGGAGCTCAGAATTGGACAAAAAATAAAGACACTAACATTTAAGAACAAGCAAGAGCCAGAAAACAAGTGTGTTTACAAAATTCTTCGAAAGTTTTTCTTACTTCTAGGAGAAATAAAATACTAAATTATTTTACTTGGCTATTCATACTATTTCCCTTTTTACAAAATTCTGGCATATTTCTATTTAAAAACGGGTATTTTTAAAAATTTCTTTATTCATTAAGTTTAACTTTTGAGGTTTGTGAGCTAAAAGAAACTGTCATGATTCTCCTTACATCTGGCACACAGAATTTGCTGAATGAGTTTTGCTTTATCTGTATGTTAGAGAAAGTTGTCATCATGTTCTCATTAGGTATCTTTATACATCGTAGAAAAAATTCAGAGGATATAAAATTAGTGTTAATGTTTCTTTTCAGGGACAGCTTATTTAGCAGTGCCCATAAATAAAGACTAGATATTAATTTTGGATAACCAGCATATGTAGCTTATTTAGAGCTAGTGCTCTCAAATTTTGGTTGTGTAATGTTGAAGGGAAAAACAGCTTTTCCGTTATTTCCTTTTTTCTTTTCTTTATCACTCCATAGTTTTTACCATTTTACATTTCAAAAATACAATGCGTAATCTCCAGTTCCTTTCCAATATCAAATAGAAACATATGGCCCAGTATGTGTACACCATTTATAGGAAAAAGGCTTTGTGGATATGCAGAGAGGGGAATGATACTGAATTTTCAACAGGACCTGTACTGCAGAGTTTGATGGCGCAAAGTCTGAGATATGCAGAAAGCTAAGTTAAACTCTGGTTCTGATTAATCCCTGCTAAGCAAGGGAATACCACACATTCCCAGTAGGCGACTTTCTTTATCACCATGTACTGGGAGAAAGCAGATACTGGTTAGCCATAGTGTATTCTGGACAAGAAATAGATTTATCAAAGGAATGAGTATGCCTTTCTCCTGTCAGACCTTGACATTGGAGCCCTTCTGAGTGCACTCTCAATCTGACATCAAGAAGTTATGCTTTTACTCACTGCCATGCAGTGAGTGGCGCAGCTCATCCAGAGTTGGAAACACATTGCAATCATGCATAATGGCAAAGAAAAAGGTGTGCCCGTTTATGCTCTTCCCCATTCCATCCCATGGCAACATCATATAATCGTAAGAGGTGTGCTCCAGTTTAGGGGGGAAAGGGCAAGTGTCCACCTGGGACAGGACAACCCTGGATGTAAATACAGAGTGGGGAATGAGAAGCGGGAGAGCAGCCCTGTGGAAAGGGATCTGGTGGTCCTAGTCAATGGCAAGTTGAATATGACTCCATGATGTGCCTTGACAGCCAGGAGGGCCAACCATGTCCTGGATCCATCAGGCACAGCATCGCCAGCCGGGCAAGGGCGGTGATTGTCCTGCTCTGCTCTGCACTGGAGAGGCCTCACCTTGAATATTGTGTGCAGTTTTGGACACCACAATATAAGAAGGATCTAAGGCTGTTAGAGACCATCCAAAGGAGGGCTATGAAGATGGTGAAGGGCCTTGAGGGGAAGCCCTGTGAGGAGTGGCTGAGGTCACTTGGTTTGTTCAGCCTGGAGAAGAGGAGACTGAGGGGAGACCTCACTGCAGTCTGCAACTTCCTTGTGAGGGGAAGTGGAGGGACAGGCACTGATCTCTGCTCTGTGGTGACCAGTGACAGGGCCCAAGGCAATGGCGTGGAGTTGTGTCAGACGAGGTTTAGGTTGAATATTAGGAAAAGGATCTTCACCAAAAGGGTGGGTGACTGCTGGAAGAGGCTCCCCAGGAAAGTGGTCATGGCACGAAGCATGCAAGAGTTCAATGAGCTTTTGGACAATGCTCTCAGGCACATGGTGGGATTTTTGGGGCTGTCCTGCGCATGGTCAGGAGTTGGACTCTGGTGATCCTTTTAATTCAGGATATTCTGTGATTCTACTCAAAGTGACATTAGTACCAAGAAAGAATGAGTACAGCTTTACATTTTTTGTACTATTAAATATCTGTAAAAAATATACATGTATTAGAAATCCAGTTCACGCCATAATGTATTTGATATGTTTTATATCTGTATTTCGTTCAGAATGGACAAGCAGGCTGACAGTATAGAACCCATGTTGTATGCATGTATGCATGACATGATCCTGCAGCTGAATACTTAAATGAACCAATACAAGAGCATAAGTAAAAATTTTATTCTCCTGATTATACACTGAGTTTTCTTCCTCTTTGAATGCCCATTTCATTTATTCTGTCATAATTTTCAACAGTATATTCAAATACTTGATTATCAACTTAATGTGGAAACATGATTACCAATCAACTCCCAGAGGTTCTTCTTGATAGTCAATTCAGAATTTGAGCAGTCTGTATATCCTAAAAAGAAAAAAAAAAACACCTAAAATATCTGTATATAAACTTTCTTCGCTCCTTTGCTCCTGGAAGGGGTTAACCTTAACCTTATCATCTTTTTAAGTTCAGCGTTTTGGGGGACTTTGTGATGTAAATGGTTTTATCAAATATCAAGGGGTATGCATGTCTCACAGAACTGCTGAAATGCTGCCTGCGATAGCAGACACAAGGACAAAAGCAAAAAAGTGAGGAAGTTTTAGAGACATCCTAATGATAGCAATCTGCTCTGCTAATGCGAATTTGTGTAAAGATACATGTTTGTCTGCTTCCTGTAGACTGAACTGTGTTACCTTGCCTGGATCTATAGCCTCTGGTCCTCCTTTGCATACTGCATTTGTCACATGAATCAATCACTGTTATACATATTTTCTCTGAAAGAAAATTTCACACATTAGTCCAAGTATAAATAACGAGACAAATATTGTTATAGACAAATGTTGTAACAAGATAATATTGTCATAGATTTGAAAACAGTAGAGGTGCTGCAGTGAACAATTAAGAAAAAAAATATATATTAACAGGAAAAAGAAGATGAATCTTTTTGCAAGAAAATAAAGCATTCATAATTGCTTTCACAAACATATTCCATCTTATAAGGATCAAGTTATGTCTTGAGGTGCATTCACACTTGGAAAGTCGTGATCCATACAGTTCAAAGGGGATTTTTTTTTTTTCTTTTTTTCAAATGAGGACTTTAAAAGCAGTGGTATTTCTGAGAAAGGAGAACAGCTCAAAATAAGCATATTCATAAGGAAGGATGCAAGGATCACATTAGTCTTCTTCCTTAATATTATTGTCACTTAATAGGAAAAGCAATATACAGGACATAATCCTGCGTTTTTTATTACAGAAAAATTCCCTGTTAAAAGTAATCACAATTTCATTAATTAGTACTTTCCATTTGGGGAAAGAGATTAAATATTTCTGGAAGAAAAAATTTTAGCGTGTATTTCAATCATATAGACAATTTATGTCCAACAATTTCTAGATAAAAAGGTATATTGAAGACAGTTTCACAGCAGTCATATTCCAGTTTCTTTGTCTTTTTCTTAGGCACTGAAATGTAAATAAAAACTTATCATTTAAATTAGAGTTGGTCCCTCTTCCTCCCCCTTATTTCTTCCTTTCAATTTTCAGTTTTGACTGGAATACTCTAAGAGCAGCACTTAAACTAATTGCAATTTTTGCTTTTGCTTCACCCACGCTTTTCACTTCACCACTTTGTACCTTCATATAAAGTAAAGGTGACCAACTTCCTCTGAAGGTGATGCTGATGCAGTTCAATAAACAGCAGACAGAACAGGGTGACCTGAAATGGTGCAAGCCATATCAGAAAGGCATTTCATTTTTTTCTATTATGAAAATGAGATTCTCCTTTAAATGTGGTTATCGAGGTGCAGAAACATAATGTAAAGAAACATAAGCAAGATGGCCTCATTCATCATCCCGGGGTCAGCTAAAGATGTTGGAAGAATTCTGAGCACTAGTTAAGGAAACACAATTTTTCGAGGAAGAAATTTCTTATTGTCTTTGAGATTGACCCTTTAAACTACAGCATACTGCTGAAGGAAGAGCAAACCCTTTACACTGGCTTTCAGCATTAGGCATTTGCACAGCATCTGTGCAGAGAGACAGTTGTAGCTTGAAGAAATGTTTAACCATGTTCAGCAGTATGGAGTGAGAGTCTACACCTGCTCTGATCTCATAATTGGTAAAAAGGAGGAAAAGTGGGTGTCGCAGCAGGCAGAAAAGGTGTTTCGCTGGGTTTAGGATCAGAACCATAAATTTTGACTGCAGCACAGCTGCTTGGCTGCAATGCACCTTATGCAAACAATTCAAATAGCCAGTATTTTTAGGGTTTTAGTTACTTCTCCAGCTAGCCAAAATTATTCAAATGTGCTTAAGAACTGCGTTTACAAGGAATTGATGAGGGGGGCAGACAAGACAGCGAGCCGCTAACACAGAAATGTGCCTACGGGTTCGGAGCAAACAGTGCCTCTCACAACTGCTCCATGCCTCTGACCATATGGTGTTCATCTGTTCATCTCCCCAACCATTCGTTTGGACTAGGATGTTGAGCTGTGCCAAATAAGCTTCCCAGGGAGTTTTCCCACAAAGATGCAGGGGAGGAGGGTTGTGTTATCCGAGCTGAGCCAAACCAACCACTCCCCTCCAGGCCTTTATGAATAAAAACAAGATGGAAAACTTGCAAACATCCTCCCTCAGTTGCCATCTCCACCGGCCCAATCCCTCACGCAGACAGTTGTCTTCTACAGTCCCTATAATGTCCTTCTTAAGGCTATTGTTTAACTGCCCAGTCCCCTGAGTGCCTATTTCTATCAACAAAATTCAAATTATACAAGTTTCCCAGTCTCCTCTATTCCTGGAAAACCTGTTGATCTCAGGCAGTCACTTCATGTCTTCCCTCCATTTTATGAAACTAGACAGAGTTCTGTAGTTTGTAGTCAGACAAAGATATAATTTCTAACAATAGTTCATTGTCAATTCTTTTTGGAAAGTTTCCAGATGTTGCTTTAATTCATTTTGTGGACTCTCCTGGCTCAGTTTTAAGTCTTGTTTTAATTCCTTTTGGTCCTATATCAATTCCTCTTGGCTATTTTTATATCTATGAGTATCTCCATTATTTATTGCATATTGATTCGACAGCCATATGAACACACAATATGCTTTGCTGCTAACACCAGTTTCATCGCTTCCTGTCCCAAGAAACTAAGTATTTTTGATCTAATGGATTGTCTTTCTTAGCTGGAAAAATTGATTCTGTTAGTGAAATATGTCTTTGATGAAGTTAATATCAAACTAAGAGTGAAAAGAGTTTTGCAGCATAAACACTGAAGGTAGAAAAAAGAGGTGGTATTTCCTCAATCTAAAGATCACTTTCTTTTTTCTCTTAGTCCAGTATCCAAAGGAAACTCTGGTTTTTTGTCTCTTTCCTTCCTCCTAAGGCTCAGCTCTGCACTGACAGGGAGAGCTCAGGGAAAGAGGGATGCTGGCCCCAGAGCAGCCTGCTGATTCCCCAGCTGCTGGCTCTCCAGGGTCTTTCCTCAGGCACTGACTGCTGGTCCAGAATCCAGAAAAAATGGATTTTAAATGTTCCCTCCTGTGTTGAGACAAAGACAGGTTCTTTATTTCATGACTTGGACTCTTTGGTTTTCTGTAGGACCTAGAGTAACATATCTGCTTTTTTTTGGGACTTTGTTCACCACTACCCTACCTTTTTTACATAATTTTATTGGCTGAGGAGTAAAAATATGTCTGCAGAAGTAATCCATTATTTTTTTCCTCCCAGCTTGCCTCCATACATTTCTTACTCTGAAAAGTTTATTGCTATCATAGTTGTCGATATATTTATTATTTGAATGGAAATTTACTAGCAGCAATGTACCACATCCGGGTTTGTCTTTTATCACATCCAGCTGAAGACCTTAGTGAAGAAAATGAGCTCCTAACCGTCTTGGAGATAAATGACATAGAAATTTTGATTTTCTTGTTACAGTATATGCAACTTAAATACTCCTAAAACTATATTTTGTTCAGAAAAATCTGTTTGCAGTAATATGAATCAGAAGGAGACAGTAATAAATCTGACAACCTTATATATTGAAAAGAAAATTTCTTCATAACAACAAAAGAAACAAAAAACGAAACGAAAAGAGAGGAAAAAAGTATAGAAAAAAGGCATACTTTCCCTAACCCACTCCCCAAATAAAATAAAAAAGAATAATAGGCATAATGATAATCACAAAACATGTCTGTTTCTGATTTTCACTCAGTTTCAATTTTGCAAGGAATAGTGAAGAATTAGCTTAAAAATCCCCAGCTTCAAATGGTGGCGGCTGTCTTTCTCTTTCAAGCATGAGTGGCACTTAAAACACCTGGAACAGTATAACCTCTGATTCTGTTTACAAACTTCCACCACCCTGACTTCATTGCCTTTCACTGACTTGCAGCTGATAGAAGAAAGACATTAAAAATATGAGTAAGCTCATGATGATTTTCTATTACTTTACACTGTAGTGGCAGATGAACTCCCACAATCAAGGACAGATTTCTCTAGATAAGCACATTTAAGGTACATAAGAAAACCATCTCTTTTTGAAATTTTAAATAGAAGCATCTTACATAGGTTTTATTGAACATTCTTTTCAACAAAGGAAGTAATTTTTGATCCAAGAAGTTCTGCAGTTAATCCCATTTCATTTGACTTTAGGGTCTTATCACCAAAGAAAGTTTCTTTTTATTCTTTTCAAGGGTATGAAAAGGTTAAGAGAAGTACCTTCTCTCCAGACTTTCACTCTTGCACTCCCTTCAATAACAAAGCTGTCACATCTCTGCTTCTCTCCTTATTTCTACCACATGCTTTAGTATCACATACCAGTAGGCAAACCTGATGAGGGAACCCAAACATGAAAAATGGGAACTTGTTCTCCGTTCCTTCTATTTTGCCCTGTGTCTTTTGTGTTTGCCTTTCTCCCACAGGGCCCCTGTGCAGTTCCATGTCTTGCCACCACCCGACTTTACTGTCCACTGCTCTCATGTAACTCTCTTTTCAACACAGACTGTGCTACAGGAAATACCTCTCAGTGGGGTTTTTTGTCAAAACTACGTAAAATCTTTACAATCAAATCCTTTTATTTCTTATATCTAAACATAGAAAGTCATCTCTTTTTCAGCCTGTTCTAATTACAATTGGTTTCACTTATGAGTTGCAAGATATATTCTGCTCCAGATCCAAATGCTGCCAAAAGAAATTCATCTGAATTTAAATTATTTTATAACATTGCAGTGTTTCAAATTTTAGTAGCTTAACGTCTCTCTTATACTCCTAAAATTCAGTGGTTGGCTTACTTGTTGAACATACTTTTCACATCTTAACACTTGAATGGGAATTTATGTATGTAATCTATAATTCTTGTGCCACAGAGTGGAATGTTAACAGCAATACTTATTATTTTTATTATGTTAGTGTCTACAAGTACTGTATGTAAAGACAGTTCCATCTTGAGCAGTACCTAAGCATCACTCCATAAAAACATTAATAATTCATAAGGCCAACTATCAAACTCTATTTGATATTTACCCCCTGTATCCGTGTATTCCACTATATAGACAGGAAAAATAGTAGCAGAAGAAGGAATTTTATTTCAGTTTTGTCTTTTTAGAGTATTAAGCCATTTTCTGTCTGCTAGTTAAGAAAACTTATCTTTTTCTGAATGGGTTTTTAATAGAGCCTCAACAGGAAGACAGACAATATGGCTTTAATGAGACCAGAAGACACCATAGCAGAAACGAGCAAGGAACCACGGACATTGAGCATGCACAGTGCTGGCCCACAGTTGTTTTTCACTGTCCCCTCACTCACATCAGCCTAGAAAGAGGTTATGTACCTTACAGACACTGTGAGAGACAAGCTCCCTACTGCATCCTGCAACCACCTGAAAAGCATCTCCACAATTTTTCCCTGACAGGCACATAGAAAAACTCAAGTGTTCCCAGATAGATTCCATCCCTTTTTCAGCTGTCACTGATCCAAGAGCCTTTGGATCTCTCCTACTACTACCTGTTCTGTAAGTGGAGATCCCCTTTCATCAGAACAGAAGATTCAGGAAGCACCCAAGATTTTCAGCACACATTCAGATATTCAGTGTTTTCATTAACCTTAAGATCCTACCATCAAGCAAGCTCAGAGATTTTCCAGCAACCCTAAGCAATTTACCTCCTCTGCAAAAAACTACTCACATAGGAAACTCATATGCAGGGTTTAATATTCTTGGTGCTACCCTTGACTCTGATTGGGACAGATCATAAATGGAAGTTATACAAAATAATTTGCAGATGTGCAAATTATTTTGCTGCATAATTTTCGTAAAGAGTCATCCATGGCATTCATTGAATGGCACAGAAATAGTAGTTTGAACGTGAACATCCATATCCTTGCAGAATCTAGGTCTAAAAACACAGGTCTCGGCAAGATATGAAGTCTCCAGGGCACTTGCAACCTAATTAAGACGGACAAAAAAGTTCTGATCCTAAAACAGTCTTTTCCTTTTTGATAAGTTTTACCGAAAGCTACACTTGTGAAGATGATATTTTCTTTTTTCTTTATTTTTGGTCTGGTTTTTTTTTCCCTACTGCTTATGTCTATTTGGGTGTCATCTGAAAGAAGCTACCTGTGATATGACCAGGGTTTTCTTTCTTTCTCCCTAGAAGATCTTACACATCCCATCTCTATCCTCATCACGAAGACTTGATGCCATGTATACTAAAATATGTCTGTGAAACTGCCATCAGACAGCAAGAAACCTTCATTTCTTCTCTGCTTTCTTGAACATGCTTCCAGAAATTGCTCTTTTTCTGACTAATATATGCTTATCTCTTATAATTCTTTCTAGAATTTAAAGAGAGCACTTTTTTCTTTTTCTTTTCATTCTCCAGAGTGATGTTGCATCACTAGTCATGAAGCGATTTGGTGAGATGAAAAGCAAAAAACAAGAGCCCATGGCATAAAGTTAACAGTTATTTCTTACATCTCTGGATTGGCTTATCACTCGAGGGGCATAAACAGGGTCTTCACTTTTTTTTCCTCTCTCTCTGAATAGTTATGCTGAACATTAGCCATCTTTATATGTTCTCATCTGCAGATGATTCTAAACCCCTCTAATTTAAACTATCTCTAATGATTCAGTTTCATAATTCTTTGAAAAACAATACTTGTTTGATTCAGAAATACAGAAAGGAGACTGATATCAGATACTCTTCATGTAAAGAACAGAAAAAAAATTCTTATATGACAACTCTTCATATGCAATGCATTCACAGGAAAATCGTGTTTGTCCACCAGTCCCCTTACCCTTACAGTGCCAGCCTCTATGCTCAGCCTTACAGAATTTTCATCTAGCCTCTCTGGAATATGATGTACAGTGAGCAAAAGTTCAATAAACTTTCAGATTTGAAAGGGAGTGTGAAGAAGTTGGCGACAAATAGAAGTATCAGAAGGTAGAATAAATATTGCTACATGTCACCAACCTAACAAATGAATGTACAGCAAGAAATTTACGACAACAACTCTGGAAGAAAGAGAATTTGTTGCCCCAACTGGATATAAATCATTCAACAACATGAAGAAATCAGAAAAAGTAAGAATCAGGAAGCTGGAGTCAGCAGAACCCAGTTTATATCTACTGGGCATCCTGAAAAGCAGTGATTCCAAAACCTACTGACAGCAAGAGACAATAACTACTGCAGCTTTTACTAACAGTACTTTTACCACAATTGCTTGCCATGTATTTTTCCATACCAGCAAATACAAAGTTAGTGGTTTTTGTTCAAAAACTCATGTGGTAATACTGCAGATATTGCTAATTAATATGGTGACAGCATCATTTTTTTACATTTGTTCTTGCTTCAGGGAGATTGAGGTGGGCCAGACACAGGAACAGAACCACACGACTCAGGGACATATCTCAAATCCACTCACTAAGTAGGCTGTGGTCGGTGGGTGATTGCGATTGCTATTCTGCAACTTCTAATCTGAGACATTCAGACCACAGTTTCTCAGGGAACAAGGTCCCTGCCAGTCCACACCAGCTCAGAGAGGAGACTGGACCGGGGACACTCACCTCAGCTAGTACCGCTGCTCCAGATATCAGGTCCCAGGTGGTGCTCTGGCTCCAATGGGTCTTGGCTCCATTCTGGGCCCAACATTTTGCATATTGTTGGAGGCTGACTTCTTGTTCTCCACTATTCCTGGTCTAATAAAGAGTGATATTCACTTGTTTATACTTTTGTTATAAAAGATTGGACATTAGCAGCAGCAGTATAACAAAAGTAATCTATTTTCTGTTTGTTTTTAGGCATTTATTAACCCACTCAGTTAGATGTGGGCAGATGTAGTCAATACCTCATTTGTTTGGGCTGTGTTTTCATGTAGGATTCGACCCATGGCAATCTTGTGTTATACAGGGAGCTTTTTTCAGAGATTTCTAGGTCATTTTACATTAATGCCAATGTAGCTGTGAGGACAATAAGGGGATTATTCAGCAAAATTTTTAGATGTAATTAATTTTTTGTTCGGATTTGTGTGTGTGTGTGTGTGTGTGTGTGTACGTGTGCGTTTTACTTGTTCCATTTACATGATACAAAGGTTTGCTTATGGATTTCAGTTCCAACGTAAAATTTTAGCAGTTCTGACCCTTTCACTTCTTTGGTGTGCACTCCTTTAAAATAAAGTGGCTCTGTAAATCCTATTAAGTGTAGGCAAGCAGTTTAAAAGCTTTAGCAAAGTGGCATCTCTGTAATTCTAAGTAATTCAAGGAAACTTTACCAGGTGACTTGATGATACAAATACATAGAATGCATATATTTATATTTTACACAATAAATAAACCCCTTATGTATCACAAATCTTCTTGTGAGTTCATGATAGAAGTAACAAACAGATTTCCCTCTTCATGAGGCTACTAATTGTTTCAGTGGAACTGCTCTCATGAGAAAGGAGAGGTAGTTGATGACTCGACAGTGCAGGTATGTAACCATGTTACAACTCTGGGTCAGATCCCTCGTATAAATTTCTGTAGCTTCACTGAAATCATTGGAAGTATGTAAATTTATATTTGCTGTTGATTTTTCCTCCTGCTCATACTGTGAGATTATCCTTAAGTAGTTTGTATTTGACTATTCATGCAAGCTTATACAAGGTCAAGTTCAGAATAAACTCTGTGAAATTCTCCCTGAAGGTGCAGAACTATTGCCATTAGCAGCTGATATTTTTAAAAAACTCCTTTTATCTGGGCTAGTATTAAGTACAGATATATAAATTAATCTGATTTGATTTCAAATCCATACAAGTTTTGTAGGTTCAAAAAGTTAAGTGAAGCAGAGAAGTTATCAGACTCATATTGACTTAAATAATCATGAGAAAAAGCACAAAAAGAGTAGAGAAAGGAAAAACAGGGGCTATATAAAACATATAATTAAATTAAAATGACAAGGTAGTAGTGAGGATGAGATCAAAACTAAAATTGTTTTCCGCATTTTGAAATTTATTTTGATTTTTTAAAATTGAGTTCTTTTCAGAATCACATGAGAATGAATTGTTATCCATGTTAATACTTCTTTGTGCTGCTGTGATGTTAAAGACATTCTGAACAGAGTTTTGAAGGTTTTATTGATGAAAGTGGTTTTCTACAATATGATGGTAAATGTTAGGGTGATAGTAGCTTATTTCTTCTTGGTCCAAAAGTACTGTGGGGGAGGAAAGGTAGTTATTTACAATTCTGCTCATTCATTTTCAATACTCTTGTTAAAAGCCTATGTAGGGATCTAAAAATTCAAATTAATTTTGTATTATTACCAAATAGTCACATATGTTTTTTCTAATTCCAGGGAAATGAGTGTTCATACTGCTTCTACTAACAATTATAATTTAAAAGATTGAATAAAGTGTAAAATTAAATGTTCTTTATGTTATGACTAGGGTTTGCATTTCATTCCTCTCAGGCAAGTGCTTCAAATTGCATTCTCAGATGCTACTCAAATACTACTCCAATACTGCATTTTCAGCCTTGCATTTCTCTATTTGGATTTTCTCCCCCAAGTTTCCCAGAATTTGTCAGTAGCCTGGCTTCTGAAAGTCAAGCAGTTTACATTCTTCCACTTCTCAGGCCCTTCAGCACTAGCACCCTTGCAAACCCAACACTCCCAGCTCTTCTGCTGGCTGTCTGATACAATCTGATGGCTTTGGCTGCTTCATGCTTTCCTTTTTATCACCTCAGATGTTTTGGATATTCTGCTATAAACCTTGGCTTCCCCATACGTTCTTGGTTTAATGAGACTGTGTTTTAAAAAAGAAAGACCTGATTTAGCTTGCAACCATGAATATTTTTTTTTCTCAGTTTGTGGTTAACATAACCATTGATCACAATAGTCTACCACCTTTTCTTAAATCAGCTATCCTCATTTTAGTCATAAAGCAACAGTTCCTGGTAACTAACCAAGCAACAGACTGATACTTTAGCAAGCAATTCCATCAGACTTTTCCTTAACCAAAGATGAAAACTGCACCCAGAAGTGCATGAGTTTGGAGGGAGGAAAGAACTAAAGCACGTATCTGTTATATATTGCTTAATGAAATTATGAGACTGTATGTTTTCTTCCAGGAAGAAAACAAGCCAGGGTAGAAATCTGCCGTATACACAGTGCCACTTTATAATTTGGATTCTGAGGGACTTTTCTTACAGAAAAATCCTTCTATGTAGAGACAGGACGTTAAGCTGTATTCACTCTGTGTAGCTACTATATTCAGGATCAAACTGAGTGCTGTATCTGAAGTAAAGAATCCAAGTCTTTCACATTCATAATCACTGGGATAATAAATGCCATTTCATACCTGACAGCTTGATGAGACTAGCCTTGAGGATTTTGTTTGTTGATTTCGTTGCCTTAACAGCTGAAACTATTCATTACTGTGTTTGGAAGATCAAAACTATATTTTTTAACAAATACACCATTCGTTTAAAAAAAAGAATGTTCAAATCTGGCTTCAAGGCTTGCATTCTATTTGGACTATCAGAATCCATCTTTCTTTGAATTTCATCTTTCTTGATTACCCAAAATTTATTTGCTCTCTTAAAGTATATGAGACCTACCAAAAGAAGGAATAAGTGACATGAGTACACAAAAAAAAAAAAAAAAAAGGGAAAGAAAGGGAAAAACTTTACCAGATAAAAACATTCAATCTGTCTTTGCTTTTTTTCCCAGTGTCTACTGATGCTTCCCACTATTTGTACATACTGCAAGGTGTAAGTCAATACACTGAATAAGAAAACAAAGAATCAAAATTAAATACTCTATTACTATAGCAAAAATCTGGGAGCTTGAAAGAACAGCAAAGTGTTGATCTCTCAGAACAGCCATTTTAACTTCAGCAATGTAAACATCTCTTGCTACTGATAAAGTTAAATTTCTTTAGTAAAATGACAGTTTGGAGCATGCTGCCATGGGTAATTACAAGAACCCATGCACCACTTTAATGAGGCTGACAAGTTGTGACAAGGGAATTAAAGTTTTTTTTTTAAAAACTTAGAGTTCAAATCCTTTATTGACACATATGATGTCTTTACAAAAAAAGATATTTGAAAATACATTTAAATATAGTACATATTAATGGTAGAGATGGATAAAATTAGATGAACATCAAATATATTTTTTGTTCAAATTTAAGGAAAAAGTTTCAGAAGAAGAGAGAGCATAATAACAGTATTTTCTTCAGCCATATACTTGAAAAATATAATTTAATTCTTAAGGTTAAAGACGGCCTTGTTATTTTCCATGACAAGGTATAGCACTGGCTTTGCAGTAAATTATTTTCAAGGTTCTTCTAGTGTTAGCTATCAAATTTTATAAAGAAACATGCACAGTCTCTTGTTGTATTATCTTGGTAATACAACATACCCGGGAAAGAAAGAGAAGGCTTTCCTTTTAGACTTTCTAAACACCATCACTGTGAGATTTTGTACTGAAACAGACACATACTAGATTTCTCCAAATTACCATATACATGTTAAGTTGCACAACCATAATGCTATGC
Organism: Ptilonorhynchus violaceus; assembly: GCA_013397565.1. Lineage (NCBI taxonomy): Eukaryota > Metazoa > Chordata > Aves > Passeriformes > Ptilonorhynchidae > Ptilonorhynchus > Ptilonorhynchus violaceus. Next base: position 112,369 of record VZRJ01013394.1, on the reverse strand, counting down.
TCTCTAAAATCCTTACTTTTACTTTCCGCAGTAGGCCAGAATTTTGAAGATAAATAAGTATCATACACCTGGATCCTGTATTTACCTTTGATAATTCAGTTATATAATTTAATAGTTATAGGGTAAATATTGATGAGAGAATGTTATCACAACTAAAAATATGGACAAAGTGACATCACTGCAATATTTTTTGGGAAATAAGAGCATCACATACTGATTTTAAAAATAAAGTTTATTGCTTAGTTTTCTGATAAAAGAAACCACCCATATTTCTACTGACATGACAGTAAATCTAGATTTACTGAGGTTGAGGCAGCCACAGAAATCTGGGCCGGGGTAGAATTTAGTTTAGGGAGTGTTAATGTGCCAAGACCTCAAAGACAAAAATGTGTCAGCAACAGAGATGGACTTTTATTTTAGTCTTGAAGATAAATCAGGAAAGCACTACAGCTCATAAGAAATTAAAATAAATGCCAGCATTCCATTTGTAACAATTATCTTGGTATCAAAGAAAATCTTGGAAGCTGTCACTCAATCTTTCTTTTCCTGCTACTCCTTCTGCTACTTTCTGATGGGCAAATGCTAGTGCAAACATAGAAAATAACTATATTTCTTTTATTAATGATAATTAGTTGCAGAGATAATATTTAATTTCAGTGAGTAGTTCTTTGCTTGTTTTTAAGGAACATTTACATAATGCAGCTCACACAGCAGAACATTTTCTAAAGGTATTAATGAATTTTGAGTAACACTGGGAGTCAATGGAAATACCAGTGACGAGAAACAATTTAATCTCTTCTTTGCAGAAGGCATCTAAAGCACCCATAAAAACCTATACACATAACAATTCCGTAAGAAAAAAGGAATACTAGTTCTTCTTATGTTGTTAGAGATCCGATTAAACCTTATTCTCTCTGAAAACATAGTCTCTATGTCACAAAAAATAACCAAAATAAATCCATAAACTGAATGAAAATGGAAGTCTCTACTACAAGGCAGGATCATGTCTTTGGCCAAACAGTAGCAGGAAAGAATTTAACATGGAATCTGATCACAAAACCTTCCATAAACAGTCACTTTGTAGTTCTGTATGTTTCACAGAGTCAGAGGGGGTAAAGAATGGGCTAATAAAAAAATCCATGGAAGAACTTGTAGTTTTGGGCAAGTAACAGTAATGCTTGCTTAATGTTAAAGGCAAATTCAAGAAAACCAAGACTTTTGAAAATTAAACTATATAAAAGAAGCCTGGCAATGGCTGGCCTGCATCCACAGCTAACATTAGTTAATGTGCCTATTCTAATTTACAGAAGCTGAAACTGGCTGATATCAAATTCACTTATGAATTGATTCTAAGGTTGGCCTAACCTCTTGGTTTCTGAATGCTCAAGCCAAGGGCCTGACTGGATACTGTGAAACTTCCTGTTCATCCAGGAAAATTCCTATTCAGTTCCTGGACCTGGGACCTCAGAAGCTGTTTTGAAATATTCTCTCTAATCTGAAATGCAGAAATCTCAGAAGACTGATTTTTTTTGGACAAGAACTATATATATCACTTATGGCTACCTTTTACTATTTTACTTTTATGCCAAATACTTCAGAGAAATCTGCCACCAGTAAGTTTTCTCTAGTGTCTTACAGATGATGTCATTGTCTACCTTGGAACATTTTTTAATCTAATCCTCAAAGTGTGTTTTTGCAAAAGACAGAAAATTCATATTAAACTTGTTCATCCTTTAAAAAATTGTTATTCTGTTGGTCTTTAGCACAAATTAGAAATCTCACTCTAGTGTCTACTAATAGAATTTTTTAAAAAATATATATTGCAGCAGTGTTATTTATTAAAACTTTTTTCCAACTTCACTGGGGTCCTAGGTAGATTCGTGAACTGATCCAGTCAAAATCAATTGCATATCCAAAGCATAAGACAATGTACAATAAGAGTGAGAATGCAAGGAGATATTGAAATGTAAATATCTTTTGCACAAACAATATCTTTGTAGTAGATATAAACCATGATTTACCTGAATGTTTTTGGTTATTTGGTTTATTATTTACAGGAGAGACAAGCCAGATTAAGGGATGTATTTGAAGTATCTTATCAGTGAAAGTTTCAAGCTTGTGGATAAGAATGAAAAAACTGTTATAGTCTGTTGGGTTATCACTAATGAAACAGAAGAGTTTGTTTCAGCACACAATAATGAGTGTCAGAATCAGAGGAGTCAGAGAAGCAGATTTTGAAGTATTAAAACTTTTTATTGTCTATGTATGAAGAAAGTGATTTATTAATCAAGTTGCTGAAGAACAAAAGGAAAAAAAACCACCCATTCTCTTGAAATGCATTTTCCCTAGCCTCTCTAAGAACATATTTATAAACCTGTTCAATAAATAGAAAAGCTAAGCAAAGAATAACATTAGAATGTGCCCTTATAAAAAAAGAAAAAAAGTGCAAAAAATCTGGCCAGCTGGTAAAAAAGTAGAATTAATGTGCCTTTGTGTATCAGATTTGCAAGAATGCAAATATTGCAGCTTTTGGTCAGCTGGTTTAAAGATTAATTTCAAACAAGTAACTATTTTCCTTAAGGAAATGGAATAATAATAGACAGGTCATAAGCATGCAAACGGGGCTGACTCTGCCATAAAAGCAGAATAGGTTGCCAACTAGAGCAGCAAAATATTGAGGGCAGCATAATTAATTGTGAACATAGTTTGTGGGTCTGCATATCTCTTTCTACATCGCCTTAAACTGCAAGTCCTTTGGACTTGTATGCAATTGTATGGCTAAATCAGTAGATCAAGTGAATTTTATTTAAATGAACCTTTAAAAGTACAGTTATATCTAAAAAATCTTAGTATTATTGTAAAACATAATACCAGCACTGTAACTTTGTTTTATAATACACCCTTTACCTAATATACCACAGAGATTTCTTTCACAATGCCCTAAATTTTTTGCCTAAAGGGAGTGTTAAATACAAGATTTCCCCCACAAAACCCCCAACAAATAAACACAACAAAAAACCACAACAAAATGGATAATTTGATAATTTCATCTTTGAATGCCTGTCTTCAGACATCCAAAAGGACTCAAGCCATCAAAGCTTTGATTGACAATATCTTGTTTTAATCCAAGTGCATTAGTCTATATCTGCCATTTGCCACATAGTATTATACAATTTTAGTTTTAATGATCCTAAATAATTTGGTATCCTCAATAAAATTTCTTATCCCTGACTTGTCACCTATTGTGGAATGTATGTCTTGAACACTAACTTGATCTGACACACGCGTTAATAACTCAGTATGGGTCCGAGTAGCGTAAACGCTAATTTATGATGCAGGATTTTGAGTAGAAAGCTCAATGTAAGAAATGTTCAGACCATAAGAAAGGGGCATAAAAAGCAAAGTGATAAACAAAGGCAAAATATTGTACGAGTTAAGGTATCCAGGAAAACGGCATGCAGGTTTCTGTTGTCTAAAGTGAGGATGGACTAGAACATAAATAGCACTCCGACTTAGCCATAGAAACATCACCATTTCCTTGTAGCTACAATATTTCTTTTACTCTGCTGCCATGAGTTGTTGACAAAATGCCAGCAGTAATCTGGTGTTTCCAAGCTTTATTATTCTCTTCTAATTTTCTCTTTTTCCATCTACTACCTTGAATTTTTCAACTTTTATAATGGAAAAATGCACATTGATATATCAGCTGAGGTGCTAATTCCCAGTTTTGTTGGTGGACAATGTAATCTGTCAGGACATGGATTATTAGTTTACATGCGCAAACTACAAGATGGATGAAAGAGAGGAGGGAAAGAATGACTAAAGGAAGGAAGGAAGGAAGGAAGGAAGGAAGGAAGGAAGGAAGGAAGGAATTAAATTTTGTAGAGAAGCAGTTAATTTCATACATGAGGTATGAAATAGAAAAAGACATCTGGGCTAAAAAAGAAACATCCCTACCTGCCAGACAGAAATGATGAAGGAACTACAGAAAGAAAGCAAAAGGAACTGCAATACATATTTTAAAACTTCCAGTGTTTCCAGTTGTTACTGTGAGGTTTAACTTGGCAGTGACATTATTTTGGCACATTGTCATTTTTACTTTCGTTATGGTTAAGACTCAGCAGAAATGTTATGTCAATGTTGTAAGGGACTATTTTTAAAGGAACTTCGAGAGCACGTTATAGTGCTGTTGTATAACATCATTTGTAAAGGTATTTACATCCATCAGTGTCATCTAGAGTTGCTATAAAACACAAGCTCTGGGATTTGATAGTTTGGCACTGTGCAGATGTGATACACCAGTAATGATATGACAATAGGAATTTACAGACTAATCATGCTAAAAGCTTTTACTAACTTAAATAGTAAATTTATCTAGTCTGGGATTTAAACACCTTTCCAGACTATCTAATTGGATGCACATTGCATTCCCCATTTTATATTTAAGAACATTTCCAAATATTTTCTAATGCAATTTCTTATATCCCACACTCGATTGACAAAGCACATGAAAGATACTAGTAAATAAAAGCCAATATAGTGGTCAGACTATTCAGGAATTGTTATTTACCAGCCAACATGAGTAAAACACATATGTTAAGCTATCAGCTTATAGAAGGAGCTAAAACTATGACTCCTTTGACATATTTCAATTACTGACACTTTCCCATGCAAAGAAGTTGTAGTCTATCAAATCATTAGTGATCATTACTTCTCCATTTTCATACCAACAACTTCATGCCTTGCCTATGAACAGGTTGTGTATCCACTTTCCTCTCTGCAAAATTTGAATAAAAACTTTCGTAGCTTGTTCCCTGACAGATCACCGTGTTTCTTGGGATTGAGCTGTTACTTCATGATCTCTGACGCTGATTTTAAATTCGTGTCGTACAAAAACTTATCTTCCAAATCAGAGAAGAAATTATTGCAAGTTTGTTGTTTTGTACAACTGTTGGGAGCAGTACATTAGTACAGTTTATAGCAATGAAAATCAGCCACACAAGTGTGAAAGGAGTTCATAACAACAGTTACTCAAGTTACTGTTACAAACTACAGTTACTCAAGTGTTACTGGAGTGGGACAGCTCTGAGAGCCCATGTGCAATTAAGAGATACCTAGAAGGTTAAAGAACAAAGTTCACTGCTCTGAAAAAAAAAGAAAACAATCAGTGTGGAAGCAGACGTAATTGATTTGGATGACATGATGCATGCTGCAATTTGTTGCCCTGTATTGAGGCAGAATGGCAGTACAAGTTCTGTAATTGAAAACCAAGTGGTGAGAAAATTGAAGGGGTTTTGCTAGTGCAGAAGTGGTTGCTATCACTTTGGGAACTGACTATCCCAGACTTTTATAGTTTGATCTTCCAGATTAACTGTCAGAGACAACTGGTAATATTCTTGTGATGCTGTTTACCTCAATATCTCAAATGCATCTGAACTTATAGCTGATTTTCATTGATTGGAGCTTCCAAATTGTGTTAAGAACACTGATGTCTATAAGCTTACCTTCAGTCTTTGGTTTATTGCTGAAAAGCTGACAGAAAAATAACGTATATAAAAAGGCAAGTGACAGAACAGTTTTTTTTCCCCTACCCTACCAGTGTGTGAAATAACTAATGAAAAACTCTTTTCTTTCATATAAGGTTGCAATGACAATGATGTGAATCACGTGATTATCAAATAGTGCTGATGTACATGATGATGTAAACAGATGTACAGAGAGGTACAGTCATCAATCAAGTGCCAATTCCATTTTTATCTTCTATACCAAACATTTAAGGATAAAATGGAGTAACATTACAAGATCCCATGAGTTTTGCTCAAAATATTTTGCAGGACACTCCAAAATGCTGCTCCTTTGATCATTCAGATCAGGCACAGGACTGGAATACATTTGTCTTCCTTTCCTTGAGGGGCACAACTATTTTTCCTTAGTGAGAAAAATGCAAAAAGATGCAGGGCAGGAGGTAAATTTCTATAAGGAAACAAGTCACAAACCCAGAAGTAGAAAGCATGTTTGTATCCCTCAGGTTTGATATAGTCATAGAAATTTCATCATTTTTACAGAACAATCTTTTGAATATGGGTTGCTTCCGCCTTTGTTGCAGCTGCACAGACTTCAAAATCAGATTCAATCATCAGGGAATTTTATCAAATTTGCAAACATAACTGAGAATGGGGTCAGATCTGCAGGCTGTAAACAAGAAATCAATGAGAGTTTTTAAACAGCAGAACAATGTATAACCAAACCAAAGCAAAGTTCTTCATCAGGACGTACTTAAAAAAAATCCAAATATGTAAAGGTAGAAAACAATTAAACCAGAGATAGCAACATCTGGTGAGTAGCTCAGTTTACTTCTCAATTGTATCACACATAGTGTTACAACAGTCAATTTGACTGAGACACCTGGCTGGCACCCAACATTCACTGAATTCCTCAGCTCTGAAAGAGCAACTGTCATTTCAGCTCTCTTCTGCCTGCTTTGCAGCTCACTGCAGAGCTCAGGAGGAGCTAATGGAGCTAAGTCCTACTGCCTTACTAAAGGTACTCCTTTAGTAAAGGATTACTTACCTTTGCTGGACCTTTGCAATTTACTACTTCACAGGATTTGCATAGCCATAAGAAGTATTTTTTTACTCTGCCTAAGGGTGTACCTCTATCTAGTCCCTTCTACGAACACTCGTCTTTGCATCACTGCCTGCCTGAACTCAATATTCTGTGATCTTGATCCTCCCAGGTACATGCTCAGTGCAACAAGAACTGATTGCACTGTATATAGGTGCCGTAAATATTATTTTTGTGCCTTTCCACAAATTTGGGTTATATATGGAAAGCTAAAGAGGAATTCAGTCTTCTTTGTACACTATAGAAAGGCTTCCCTAGTCATAGACTGCAATCTTTCTTCAGGTATAAGACGAAGGCATTGTGATTGGTCTTCTAACTGACCTCATGACAATATGTAAGCACAGACTTCTCTATTGTCTTTGTATGAAAAAATCTAAGTTAAGGAAAGGTGTGGCTGGAAAGCTCTTAAACAGATATACTAATTAATCTGTTCACAGACTGGTACTGGTCACTGAGATTTGTTTATTTCAGGAGTTTTCATTGAAATTAGTAAGTACAGACAATTTAGGCTTTCAGTAACTTCCCATATTAGCAGATGTCAGATAGCAGAACAGCCCAAGTTATTTGTAGCCTAATTAATAATCACATTTTATTGAAAGAATTTATTTACTACTCTAATCCACGGTAATTACATGGATTATAAGATCATGCAAGGAAAAAATATTTCAGTTTTGGATAATTGGGGGAGTGGTATGATTATCTGATGACAATCAGGATTGTAAAGACAATACTGCACAGTGTTTTATTAATGTACTTGGGATACAAAAAATATATTCAAAATGCCTTTTAGTTGATGACCATCAGACAAGGATATGTCATAACTAAAGGTGTAAGAAAGAGGAACAAGGAAGACATTGGTGAGAAAATCTTAACCTGAAATAATGAGAGAGGCAAAACCCCAGTATCATTTTCTACACCTGTTTCAAAGAACCAAGTCTGAGCTGCCCTCTCTTTAAGTCATTGCACACCTAGCAGTAACTTTAAATGTACCCTCTCTGAACTCCGTCCTTGTGTTGCTTCAGCTCTCTAAATGTCAAAAAGTGGCACGAATGCTCACATCAGTAAAGCTGTTTAAATTCCCCCAATGAAAATTTGCATGCATCACTAATGTCTGTGGTGGAATCTGATTGTGTCCTATGTAGTGTTCCCTCTGTCTGTTCTTAACCGATACAAAGGAAAGATAAGAGGAGAGAACCATGTGCAATTTCCTATTAATCATATCTTCCAACTTAATACATTACATTTGTTTTGAATTTTACTATTATGTTACGTAATTTTTTCAAACCTTATATTCCTCTTTTTCTCTTGCCCTTTCCTTTTTATCTACAGCATCTCAAGAATAAAATTTTCACACAAAATTTGGAACTGACATCTACAAAAGAGTAGTTCAAGTACAGTGGAAATTTGCACATTAACTTTCTTATTTTACTTCTCCATGAAAAAAAAAATAGGAACCAATTGGAAATTCACACCAGGTTTTCCACTTCCAAAATGTCTCCTTCTCATTTAACAATCCATATAAATAATAGGGTCCCTCTAGGAAGACATGATAGGTTTTAAAGTTTCTTTCAAATCTTCTTGCCATAGAAAAAATGATGAGTTTACAAAGAGAAGTTCCACACAGGAGAGCTTTGGTGCTACCACTGTTCCTGTAATACCAGAAGAGATTCATTTCTGGAATTGCTCTAATATGTCCTTTTTGTATATATATGATATAAAAATATGTTTCTCTTTAAAAAGGTTTTTTTTTTTTTTTTACTTTTTCTCATTATTGTATCATTCATTCATTCACAATAGGTTGTCTTATTCATGGTTGTTTTATTCATGTGCTGGATTAAAGTGTGTAGTGGGATAAATCTTATATCAATATAAAATACCACTTTTACTACAATTGAGAGCTTTCAGCCAGTGAGTGCCCCACTGACTAAATTAAATCATTCAAGATAAATGCATCTTACCACAGTTTTCCACTTTTCTTCTTTGATAACCATAAACAGATATACCTATGTACATAAAAAAAGAGAGACAACCATAATATATAGTATGATCTATGTGCAAAACATGAAGGCTACATAAGTAGCTTTTCTTCCCTTATTTCCTTGACACAATTAATTAGTATGTAAAAAAAAAATTCCTCTTTGCAATTAAGAAGAAAAAAATGTCTACAAGGAAATGGGAGTTTTTGATCAATGACCTCACTCTTTCATCTTTAAGTAGGAAAACTGAGGAAATAAAACTTGGTTAGCAAAGAACCTTAGAAGATCTTTGTTAAGCATAGTTTCTTTCCAAGTTTTTAAGGTCTCAGCTTTAACAGCATGAAATACAAATAGTCCAATTGTATTTGTCTATGTAGGCAGGTGTGATAAAGTTTGACTTTTCTCCAGGTTAGTCATACAGAAAAATGTATGCCTCACAGTCTGACTTGAAGTGGGATAGATTCACATGCAAGTAGTCTTGTGTAGTATAAACTGAAACTGCATTTAATCAGAATTATTTTTGTCTTCCTGACTATGGAAAATGAGAGAAGTTTTCACATTGAAAAGCTAGGGGGAAATCAGTCATGAATGCTAAAACAGATTGATGGGACCATTTTGGGGATTTTCTTAGTGCTGATGCACACAGACACACATGATTATACACCCCCAGGAACTTAAAATATCACTGTATGAATGAAGCACAACACCTTGTTGTCTGTCCTTCTGGGCCACACTTAGACATTTGGCTCAATTCAAAGACCAAATCGAAAGTAGTTTGGTGACAGACAGGAAATTTTTTATGAACTTAAGGTTTATTGAGATCTTAGGGTTTGGGGGTTTGTTATATTTTTTTGGTTTTTTTCTGAAGTTATAAGCTACTTAGTGATAATGATAACTGAAAACGTTATTTAGTATGTTAGATTCCACAGTGTTCCATGCTTCAAAAATTAAATGAGAGATTTAGGTTTTTTTATGGACACATGTTACTTTTGTTGATTATGTTGGGGCAAAAGAGCTAAAAACTCCACATATGAAGAATTCAAGACAAAAACTACAGAAAACATCTTTACATGAACTAAATAAATCTCAATCAAACCTGGGTGAACGGAGCCATCTTCTATCTTTCCCTCATGATCTAGGTGTCCAAGAAGCAAGTGGTGAATGAGGCCATGCAACATTTAAGTACTCTTGTTACCAAAGTAAAATTTTAAGCAATATTTTCATATATTATTCTGTAAAATAAACAACATTTGAGATTCTATTGCTGTAGTAAAAACATTGTTAGTTTGCACTTTTTAAGAAGCATGTCACAAAATTACCAGCTTGTTCTATATTGTGAGGTGTGGTGGTACACCTCAGAAACCTCCAATGAACTGAATGTATGTGTTGCACTTGGCCATATCTTTGGACTGGTAAAGAAGTTGTAGCTTGAAGACAAACACAGTGAGCAGAAATTTGTGGAAGACACAGAAATAGTTGTAAGATGAAACAGTGAGAACAAAGATTACTGCAAATACCCAAGGTCTGTTATCTGCTTCTCTTTCACTCCACACTCTCTTCAATTTTGCATACTTGTTTTGTCAATATTTGAAAGAGTTATCTTTAAGCAGAAATATTTTAAAAATGTAAAGCATAAAAAAATGACAAAATAATTTTTTATATTAAAACCTGTCACAACCCTTCAAAATGTTAACATTTATCTCTATTTTGCATAGATACACTTCAGACAAATCTATGAAGCTTTATGTATGTTGACATTTTTCTCTTCCAAACAGCTATATCTTGACTGATGTATCAGAAACTTTATTTGCATTTGCTTTTGGTAAGGAAGAAATACTTTTTCTGCTAGTGCACTGTAACACCAGGACTCCTGGTGCTTTTGAGAACTCCTCTTTCAGTTCACTTCTTTCTTTCTCTGGCCTCCCTGAAATCCTTAGATACCTGAAATCTCTACATCCCTAATATATATAATTGATTGACTTCACCTTCTGTCCTCCCTATCCAAAAAGAGAGAGAAGGAACACACACACACACACACACACACACACACACACACACATACATACACACAACTCTATTCGATTAAACCCTTTCCCAGATCCTTAAGGGACCCAGCCACACACACTCACGCAAACCTCTGAACTCTGGATTTCAGCAACAACTCCTTCCCTGTCTGTGCTCATTGTCTGTTTTGGCAGGGCTGGCTCAGAGGAGTCCCCATTCCCCCCCAATTGCTCCCATCTGCCGGTTCATCTGCCCTGCCCTAGCCTGGACAACTGAGTTCTTCACAGCACCACAAAGGCAAGACACATAGACAGCCACCCTGATGCGCCATCCTCACATAAGCTGGCTTGCTCTGCAGGGGAAAGGGATGTTGTGAGAAGGTGGTAGACAACTTCCCAACATTTTGTGTACACATAGCCCTCAACAGGCTGTGCCTTTTGTCCCCTTGCCTTTGTACCTTGCAGGCTTTGAGAAAATGTCTTCCAGACTGCCAAAGAAGCTGAAACTTCCAGAGACCTTGGAAAAAGGGGAGACAGAGGAAAATGGGGAAGGAAAAAGTCAGAGGCTTTGCCTGAATTTCTTTAACTTTCTTGAGATTCATTCTTCATCTCTGAGAGGGCTAAAATTTGCTCTGGAAACTGCTGTATAGGAGTACCTCTGCCACATTCTACAGGTCAGTGACACAATACTACCACTTGGATAAGAAAACATTCCAAAGCAAACACTATTTCAAATGAATTGCAAACAAGAATTGTAGGGTACTAATGAGGAACGGTAGATTTCTTATTTTAAAACAAAAGGGATTTTAATTGAAACAGGAAACATTCCAAACTTGCTCATGACATAACTTTACTGTAAACATACTATGACAGCAAAGGGACATCTGTTTTGCCAGTATTTATGCATAATACCTTTTTTAATGTTTCTGTTAAAAGACAGCTGTTTTAACAAAATTGCCGCAGAATAAACATACAGTGCTTTTCTATATTCTGAACAAAATTATCAGCCAAGATTTGTGGCCATGTAGATAAAAACATTCAAAAAATGGAAGTTTCCTCAAAGGAAGAATAATTTTTTTTTTTTCTGCTCACAGATCCATTTCCTATTAGAACAAACTCAATCTCCATCTGGCTTTAAATCTCTTCTTTGCCTTTTGCTAGAACATTCCCAGTGGTGGCTCATATTATACCTGGTGCCCTCTCTTCACCTCACTTTTAGTCTACTTCACAATTTGCAGTTCCACAAGATTTCCCCAAAATCTGGTGATATAATTTTCCCTGCATGTGCCTTGCCTAAACTTCGGGTATGGGATTTTTCTTCAAAGCAGAGCCTTCAGTGCTTTCAGCTACTTAATGACTGAAGGAGATTAAATGTTTGTTAGGTTTGAACAGAGCTTTAGCACTATAGGCAGGGTTTCACTGAAAAACACCTCTTCATTGAGCCCCAGGTTTCTCATTTTGGACAGCCTTTTCATAAGCTGGACAGAAAGTTAATGCGGTAGCCATGTTTCTATCTCTATAGCTCAGGAATGGACTTTCTGGGATGTCACAGCTCCAAAGAAAGCTCCATAGTCCACTACAGATTTTTCCATTTCCAGAAACTCGACATGGCTCATCTGATCAGACCCCTGGCACTGCACATTTAACAAAGCTGCTCAAGAATTGTAAGCCCTGGAGATGCCACAACTGCTACACACAACTATATTACAGAATTTTGTCAGCACTGCACCTTTCTATTTCCCTATTCATTTCTCTGTGACTATCAGAAAGGTTTCATCCAGTCTAATAGCACATCCTTCAAATAAAAGCAGGTTGGTCCAAACATTGCCCCTGCAGATGCTGGTGTAAATCCAAATTTGATTATGTCCGTAGATACCTTTTATGTGCACTCCTGTGCTAGTGAAGATTAGATTTGAACTCTTTCTAACAAAGACAATTCATTTGTGCCTTTGAACATTTCCATTTCTAGATCCTTGCCATACTGCCTAATTCTAATTCTTTTGTGAAAATGCATGTTGCACTTTTGCATCTCAGCTTTGATTGCAATTTGTCCTATCATTTGCCAAGTACAGCTCTGATTTCTGCACACAACCTTGCTTGGTCAGGACATTCAAGCCTGTTAATATTTCCATTTCAAAGCACCTTCAGCAAAGTAGCAGCAGCAGCAGCAATTCATCTCTTCACAGGATGCCATCTCTGTCTGTAATGACTGTTTCATCAATGTCCAGGACAGAACATCTATAACCCTGATCCGTGTTTTTCTTTCCTTCTTCCTTCACTTTCCCCTGATCTTGAATTTTTACTTCCCACCTGAATTCATATTAAAGATATGGTTTATTTCTAAACACCGTTGGTAAGCTACAGAACTTACTTGTTTTAACTTCAGTCCTATAAGGATGTTAATTATTATGCAATTTGGATGACTTTTTAAAATATGCTTAATAACTAAACAGATTTTATGGGGTTTAGGATAATTTTTCCTTACAAATGGTTTGAACACTGACATCCTGAGTTGATAACACAACTAACAAGGTTCAAGCAAAAATTTCAAGTTCACTAAATATAACATAAGTATTTTTCTTTGCTTAAAATAGCTTGATTGCTTTCCTTGTAATACATTTTATTAAGATATTATCATATTTTGTTGATTTTGTGATGTTGTGTTAATATTATGTTGTGATTGCACACTAATCATTAGAGTGTTTATTTATATATATATTTGCACAAAACATTTCTATTGAATCAATAGAGGTTTTGCATAATATGCACATACACTAGACTAAATGCTGTTATATCATCACAGTTTATTTGGATTTATTTGCAGAAAAAAAGTGCAGAGTAGTTCTGTCTTTGCAAATCTGATAAAATATTTGAGATTTTTTTTAAAGGGTCTGCATTGAATAATAATATCTAAAAGTAAAAGTACAATGACTACAAAGATATCCTATGATACAGTGAACACAGCAATAAGGATTAGATCTACAAGGCATCTTTTACATTCTAAATCACTACCACAGGAAGATTCCTTATCAGGTTTTTGAGTTTAATGATGTAAACACATAATTGACAGTGCCATAACCATGTCAAGGGTTAATTGTGTGCTTATTCTCTTCCCTGAAGCAGAAATGTTAGCTACTTCTTTGTTGCGGTGTGAGGCTTTCTGGGATGATAGGTGGAACAGATACTGCATTTCCTAAGGATTTGCATTTGGAAGGATTTACAAGGCGAAGCACTGAAAAGAATGAGAAAACAAAATTTAAGACGATAAAATGGGAGGGTCTCAGTTTTGTGAGGATACAGAAAACTCAAAACGTGTTCACACAGATTTGTTCAGGGCAACTATTTGATGCTACAGGTTCTACTTACAAGCCATATCAAATCGTCAGGTTTGCATTTGCACATGTCACCTTGTGAGAATACTACAGTGTAGAATTCTTGTGGGATAATTAATCAACACTTTTCAATGTAATTAGTCATTGCAATGTGACATATTAATGTATATTTATAATTGAAGTACTTGAACTAGTGTCGGGTCAATGCATGTCATCTATTATTTTTCAAAACATTCATAAGTCTTTCAAAAATGACCATAGAAAAATATTACTGTGTAGCAGAAAAAATTATGATAATCAAGAAAAAATATTAAAATAAAAAAGTATAATATAATGTGATTTTTCAGGCGTTAAAACTATTCAGCATCCATTATAAGTATTCATTGTCATTAATTTAATTGAAATGCCAAAGAAAAACACAACCAAAACTTTGTCCCAATCATTGCTGAGAAGGATAAAACATTAAAGAATCAATGTGTGTAGTATTTTAACATGATCAATGTAGGAGTCGCTAATAAAATGTCAGCATTTGCCAACAATTTTCACAGTTACCAAAGATTCCTCAGTTATTTGTCATTATAAATAAATAAATAAATAAATAAGCTGTCTTATAACTGTTAGTAAATACTGACATCTTTATTGATGACTATAGAGAAAATCTTGCCACTCTGCAGGCCAATAGAAATTACTTAAGTTCAGTGAGGCCAGATTTTCACTCCATGTATGTGACATTTCACATAACAGACAAAATAAATTACTTCAGACCCTAAAGTCGAAAACCTGAATAATATTTTTTTTATATGATGAATGAAACACATGACAGATGAAGTAGAAAAATGTTTTCATGTGTTACAACTACATGGGAAGATTAAAAACCTTGGTAGTGAGAATTCACCATTAAATGACCTCCTGGCTAATAGGAACCCAGAAACTCATTCAATGATTCTGCAAACCAAAGAAATATTACTAGAATCATATCCTTCAGAATAACTAAAGAAAAGATACAGGCATCATTTTGTGGAATTGTATCTCATGATCAAAATATTTATATGCATGTACTTGTTCTGTAGAGAAAATAAGATTTCATTCTATGTTTTAACAGTATTAGCATAAATTATATAGTCGGAATGAAGTGAAGTCATGAAACTGTTCATAAAAAACCTCTTTTTATGAGAATGCTTACCTTTTGTTTTACTATTTTCTATTTTTCTCTCTTGATTCTTTTGTTCTATTCAGAATTGTGTTGCTGGGACATGCTTTCACTCAATTTTTTATGAAAAGAAATATTGCCACTGTAATCTGTCCCCCAGAAAGAAGAAAAACCATCAACATTATTTCTGTACAACTCTCACTTGAACTTGGGGACTTGTATTACACATTTGGCAGCAGAGTTGAAACAGATGCCATCTCTAAGGTCCTGAACCTCAAATTTTGGAATTTATGTCTTTCCAAAACAATAAAACATTTGATTTGTCACTGCAGTTTCAGGCAGAAATTCTTTTTTAGTCGTTTTTTCAAGCAATACAATAGATATACTTTTTTATTCTGACATCTATCATCTTCATGTAAATCCTTTGCAGTCTGTTCTTAAATAGTTCTGTGCTGTGAATGTGAATGCACTTCTAGTTCTTATTCATCTTTTTACACCTTTATACATCTTTATTCCCAGGAACAATATTGAAACATACGCTGGAACTTTATGTAACAACACATAATAAAGATTTGAAAGACCTCAGGTCTCCTATCAGTGCCTTGGTTTTAAGTGTATATTTTAGTAACCTGAATTCTAGTGTTTTTTCCACTTTATGTAAACTTTGGAGAAAGACCACAGCACTAATTGAAGCTGTAGTTTTACCATCTGGGCCTGGTTTGTTCAGAAGTATAGGCAAAATTAAATTGTTCAGTGTATGAGAGACAAGCTCAAAGTTTAATCTGTGCCGAGCAGCAGAGGTGGGTAAAGGAGTTCACTAGCTAGAGCTGCCACTTCCCTACGTATCTCATCCTTCTGTACCTTCAAGACCTAACCTCAAATTCATTCAGAGTCACTGGTATTTACACAAGGCTAAAACGTTCCTTTCATGACCCCTTAGCTGTTTTCAAAATGTATCAAGTGTGTGGTCAGCTCTTATTCTAAAGCCCCTCTACTCTTACCAAATTATTTTTATAGGAGCTCAAGCTGCCTGTTACCAAACTCTTAACATACCTATGTATACCTCAGGTTATGGTTCCATAATTACGTAGAAACCCCATCAGAAGTTTGCAAATCTCACATTCAGTTTTTATCCTGTAAATGCTGTAGTTCAGGGCATACAGTAATCCATCATGAGTCCCAAGTAATGGTAAGATTCCTCTAATTATGCTTCACTGGAACAGCTCAGCAAGCAGATGGTGGATCCTTACTGAGTCAGTAATGGGACACTCATTGACCTCAGTGATGCAAGTAATGCATTAAATTAACTTTTAAAATCTATATATCCCTTGTAAGATTCTACATCTTATGCAAAAAACTTGCTTCAGTTTTGTTAAATATTTCAGAACTTAGAGATGTTCAATACTGACTGTGGAACCGAAGTGTATTCACACAACGCATTTAGAAATACTACACAGCCCGGGAAACTTGTTTATATTTGTAGTTTTCAGAAGAAGTGACAAATGTTTTCTATGCAGAAGACTACTTATGTAATGTTTATCACTCCACATATTAGGCCATTCTTAAATACTCCTAAATTTGCATCTAAGTGAAGTACAGGTACATTTCTCTAAACAGACAAGTAACATGCTTTCTCTCATGGTTTCTGGACCTATTGCACTTCCACAGTGCTTTTACTTTCACTTAAAAAAATTCCTCTATATGAAAAGTATCTTCCTGATATCTCGCAAGACAGGTTTAATATCAGAATTCACTCTCAAGAGAACAGCTCCAGCAGAGAGATCAAAAATAGCCAAAGTCTTGGTAGCTAGCATAGCTTATTGAGTAATGCTAAGAAAACCACTACGACTCATAGTTTATTTTATCCTTGTCTGTTATTCATCGTGTGTTTCTGCTGCTTCAGCGTCTAGCCTCAAACACATTGTAAGCAGAGTTTGAATGAATTGGATATATTTGCTTGAAGAGAAGTTCAGCCAGCTCGCTTTCATAGTGCAGCTGGGTCAAAGTGTTTTGGCTTTCAAAGAAGAGCTGAAGTATCTGCAAATTTTCCAAACCACATCCAACACAAAACAACAGCTGCTGAGTTTATCTACTAAACCATGGCGCAACTGGAAATTAAACCACCACGTTCCAGCCATTCAGCTGCAAAGTTAATGCACCAAAACTATGTTAGTATCCAAGCAAAATAGAATTATACTGGAAAGGAAATTGATAACTTTGGCATCTTGATTTTAAGTGAAAGTAAGAAAAGTCACAAGAGGTTTCCTGTTTCAACAAGAGTGGTTTTACAAGTAGGAAACACTGGTTGTTCATGGCTCTGCATATTTTCAGCTACATTAACCCTCATATTATTCTAAATCTCTAGTATTTTAAAAAGAACTCAGCATTAATATTCTCAGCCAGAACTTCCCTGGAATTCATCTCCCATTTTTAGTATAAGAATAAGCAGTCTGTTTTCAGAAGACTTCAGCAGATTGGATATCTAGCAATTTTGAAAAATCAGACCATAAAAATCTAGTCTATAATAGTATTGAATCATTTCAAAATATTTTACCAGAGGATGACTCCCAGCAATTTGAAATCTGTCCCAACCGTTTCAAAAGCCACTTATAAATACCTGGTGCTGACTTATAGCATTGCATTTCTATAATTAGGGTAAGAGTATGGTAGAGGCTGAGAGTAAAAAGCCCTGGCAAACAACATGTTCAGCTAAATTTTCTTTAGCAGTTGGAGAAAAAAAATTGGAAATGAAGATCCCAAAAGTTTTCAATTTATCTACTGAGGATAAGATTTATATCACTTAACTTTTTCCACCTCACAGATGCCTATAGCTTCAGCTATAGGTGTTGAAGGAAGACCTGCCAGAGAATAACTACCTAATAGACAGATGGCATAACCCACTGCTGAAAATATTTCTTTCCCTGTCTTGATTGTAGAAGGCTATAAGCTTATATGAGACACTTAATTTTTGCATGGACTGTGTCAGAGAAAATAAACGGTATGCATTGGTGGGCAGGTTGCCTCTTTCTGTGCTTTGTTTTCTTGTGTGTTTGCAAAAATGTCACAGAGCTTACTGACTTAATCTTGTAAAATTACCTAAGATTCTTAAATGAAAGATGTTATTGAAATAGAGTATTACTATTATTATTACTGTTACTATTACTATTATTACTACACAACATGCAGTATTAGTTTTATTGCACTAAATTTACATTTGTGTCTTGCTTTGTACGTCATGTTACACAAAAACAAACAGGTCTGAGTCGCCTAGAGAGAATCACTGGGTAGGGGATACCATAGTGTGTGATAATGGACAGAGTGAAAAGGCAAACACCTGACAGCTTTCTGCAGGCATTTGTCCTTTGTAAAGTGAGATGGCTACTGACCTTTCTATACCGCTGTTTTTCTCCTACTATGCTCTTTCAAAGTAACTAGTTGCACATATATGAGTGCTAATGAAAAATGGCGACATTTCTGCTATTCTCTTTTCCTAATCCTCATTTGACAAATTCGGAGTGCTCCCATTAATTATTTGCCCAAAGTTCATACAGAATGAGAAAATTATGGAGATTGGGTATTTGAGTGGAATAGGTTCTAGTGTTGGTTAACACAGAATAATGTGGAAATGTAAGGGAAACTCTCTACTTTTATATTCAGTTTCTGACATTTTGTACTGACCTAAAATATCCTTTGCATCCGCTTGTCCTTAAGATTCTCTGTGTTTTGAAAATGGCATTACTCACATCATTCTGACACCTTTACAGTCATCACGTAAAACATTAAAAATTAAATGGAAGACAGAAACTGGAAAAAAATGAGAGGAATGCACTGTATACATTCCTGTTTCTTAGGGAAAATCTTCACCAAGACTTTCCAAAACATCACATCCTTTTCTTAAAATGGAGAACTTTTCTATGCAAAGGAGTCATTCTGCCAGAGGGAGATGTGCAATATTATACAACCTTTAGTTTCACTTGCTATGGTCAGCTGAAACTAAAAATTGCAAAAAGATAAAGTGCTCCATTAAATCCCTGTTTTATTGTATAAGTGCCCTTATGAAATTGTATAACTACACAATAGCTTTATATCAGGCTAGAATTAAGGCTTACAACAGACGTTAAACTACAGCATTACCGTGACCAGATGTAAGGCTTATTTAAGCTGGATTTTAGAGTGAAATATTTATGAACTGATTTAAATACTAATGAACAGACACTCCTACAGCTGTCACAGTAGCAGAATGATAAATGTGTTCCATAGGAATCTCTATGTAGTATAGCTGGCCATTTTTCAATAGTCATGGACACATGTTTCTTAACAGTAGAGGCAGAAGATGGGCAGTGAGGAAGGCAAGAAGAAAGACAGTTGCGCAATCAGAAAAGAGACCTTCCCTTTTCCTCAGTGTCCTTAATGGCTCCCCAAGTCTTTTTCCACTACTTCTTGTTTCCTTTCCTCCTTTTTTTGCCACTTTCATAAATTCACAGTTCCATCTGTGGAGGTGTCAATACTGTCATTAGGACTTATTCCTAGTTTTGGTCAAGACTGCAGTTTCCTAATGCATGAATATTACTTCACTCAATCTCCACTGGGATTTCTTCTCTCCAAGAGGAAGCTGGCACAGTGGACAGGAGAGCCATCTACTGATTGCTAGCATCAATTTTTGCAATTTCCAGGAGGGAAAATCCCAGTCCTCCCAATCCTCCAAAATGCCAGAAAATCTGGCACCTCACCAGCACCTTCATAACCTCTCATAGTGTGCCCCGCATTTCCCTATGCATATCTTGGATGTCACCCTACAAACATTTCTGGGGAAAACCTCATAATGCCTTACTGTTACTGCTGGCACTTAGTTCTAAGAAACTTCAAGACTTAGTAATTATGGCTCTGGGACAAAAGCAAATCACCTGGGACACAGAAAAGCCTCAATCTACTTCTTATAAAGTTTTCGAGCAGCCACTTTACACTAGGGAGGATTGGCAAATAAGGCAGCCTGCCCAGGTTTCTCTCAGATGCATTGCACAGTGACAATATTGACAGAGCAGTAGACCAGCAAGAACAGAAAGTCCAGCGCAATTGATCCAGTGATTCTACTGTAAATCTCATCTTGATTACGTTCCCCTGTGGCAGGAATAGGACAATGAGGCCAAATCTCCTCTTTTTCCTGTACTGGTTTTACTCTTAATGTTATTACTCTAAATAAATACAAAGGTGATTTTTTCAGTTGCAAAATTAGGTAGATACATAAAATGTAACACAAAGGTTAATCTCTAATATAAAGGATAACCTCTATGTGCAAAATGATTTAGGCAAATAATTCAATCAATCAAACATATTGGGGTTTTTCTGCTGTCCCCTTTTGAACATTTCTTAACTTCTAACTTAAGTTCTTGATGCCTGAATTATAAAATTAATGTTTTTCCTTTCAAAACATTGGAATGTAATTAAGGAATCAGCTAATTATTATAGTTGCTGATAAATGTTTTCAATTCTAAAAGGCATCCTCGTGACAGAAACTAATGAATTGCTAAAAATAGTAAAGTAAGCAAAAAGTTTACAGAACATATGCATGATCTGTCAAAAGTGTTAGCAGACTAATTTAAAAATTTTAACTCACACCTGGTGCCAATGACAATATCCTTATAATGCTGAATAATTTATTTGTCATGTCCAGATCATTTCCATCATAAAAATAGCTACTTTATTAAATAATGAATATATGCAGTTAAGAACATCATCATGAGGATAATTCTTAGTGATAGATACATTGGCTAAAGGCTCTTAAGGAACCCAGGTGCCTTCCTCAGAGGAAGGTAATACCCTTGCTTAAAGAATGGTATAAAAATGTTTAAATTACTAGATTTGAAATATTGAGCAAGGTATTTTTATATTGATTGTCACAGAGATTTTGAAATAGATTTTCACAACACACAACACTTCACTGACACTGTGTGCAGGTTAAGAGCAGTGTGACCTTTGGGCAGATGTGGTAATAAAGTCAAAATCTCCAACAGGATGGTTTGTCTTCAGCACTCTCCCACTTACTAATCTAATTAAATTAAATTATTTTATTGTTTAATAGAAGAGAGTGGTCTATGATCAATAAAGTTCTAGTGTCATCTTCATTATTGATCCTTACTCATTAATAGAGAGTTCTCCAAGTTCCTATTAACTCTGTTAACAATCTTGCAATAAGTTTGACATGCCTTAAAATTTTGCTAATCTCATAGGTGGCATCAGTACCCTGAGAATATAGTCTATTTAGACATTATGGAAATTCTGGATTCGGTTGTCTCTTCCGTATATGGTATGAAAGTGCTTTCTTGATGCTAATGTTTTGCCTTTAGCAATTTTATATCACTTGGTAAGCAAATACATCTTTATGCAATATGTGAATATTCATAGGCAAACATTTTAATGCCACTGTGTAACCATCTACATGGTTGCAAAATTGATGTGAAAAAATGTTTAATATTATTTTGGCTACTCCATTTACAGGTGTGAATGAATATGCACAGTGGAAATACAGCATTTGGCTTAGAAAGTCACAGGCATAGAAGTAAATATTTTTATAAATCTTGATTTCACAAACCAGTTTTGTTCAATCTTTCTGATACGTGCATATTCAGTGAGTTCTTATTAATTTTGGATTAACTTCTTTGATCTCATGAAATGTTCTTGCAACCCATTTCAAATCAAAACTGCGTGCAGAATTCTCTGAGTGAGTCAGTCACCATCTCCCCCACTAATTGATGGAACAAAAAAATATATAGTTCAGGAAAAGACACTTTCTGGGTTTTTTTTAGGCAGAATGGTCATGATTTCTTAATCACTGTTGTAGAGAAAAGGAAACAGTAGAGTGTACATGTGTGAAATGTGTCTAGCTGAACGACGGAGCCAAAAGGATACATCAAGAAGCTGAATGTCTCATCTAAAGGAATGTGGGAAGAAGGAACCATTCAAGAAGAAGGAACCAGACTCTAGGAACAGAAGAATTTGAAGGACCTTAAGGAAGGACTGAAGCTAGGAAAATATGAGGAAAAATAGAGGTAACTACTGAAGAACTAATTATCAGGACACTGAAGAAGCACAGGAAAAAAAGACACATCCAGCTCATGAAAGATCAAGGGATGCTTCAGTGGAAGGCACTCAGACTAAAGTGCTCCATTGTATTTATACTGCTTTAACTGCAGAGTATCCCAAAGCTATTCATAGTGCATGCTGAACAGTTTGTGTTTTGGCACTAAATCCCACCACAATCACCGATTTATCACCCTCAAGGAAAGCATCCCATCTTTTATATAGGACATTCACATGCCTGTTTCTCTTTCAGTCTTTGAGAAGAGCTGTCCTTCATCACCCACTTTGTCCCAAAATGGATGTCAAGCTCATGTATGTGGTTGTGGCAAGAGAGCCTTCAAGGAGCTTTCAAAAGAGCACTAGGAAAACTTGTGACCACTGAAGCAATGTCTTGATGTTCACGGCAGGACTATCAAACTGTCTTACATTTTCTGCTGTACTCAGCCTCAAGGCAGTCAGTCAACAGCAGGCTGAGAACAAAGCCTAATTGCAGGTACAATCCTTTCTAAGATCAGGCACACCCTGTCATAGCAGATTCACATCACCATCCAGTGGTGGAATTGCATTGTCAGTGCATGCAGAATGGTCATCAGTTGGCCTGTTCATTTCATGGCAGAAATGACTATTTTTAGTTATGAGACCTATGTACAAGTTGAACTGAAAGGTCTACACATTAATTGGCTCACCTCCATTTGGTTGTCACCTAAGACATTAAAACAACTTTCACTGCTTTCCACAGAAATACTGTGCCAAGCTGTGTTGTAATTGTCAAAGTACACACACACACAGCATCTACTAGAGAGGTCCATAATTGTTACAGGTTTAAGGGTAGTGTGTTATCAGCAACTACGAGTGAACAATTTCTATAGAGCAGCATCAACCCTGTGGTTTTTTGAAAGAATGAGATTTGTTCTGAAAATCTATTCAATTCCTGTCACCTAAGTCTGATTCAGTGATAGATGGCTGTCATGCAATTCAGTGAAAATAGATCTTGTAAAGGAATGTCATATGTAAGGCCATCTGCAGCTACATTGTTAGTATCACCTCTCTTTCCAGATCTGAAACTATTTTCAAGTATTTATGTCTATTAATACGAAATATGAAAAATCCTCTTTACCATCTTTTTAAAAACTTTCTTCTCTCCTGTTTAAAATATATTACTCCAGTGGTCTATCTTCCTTTTCTTTCTGAATTTATTCTGCTTCTATAACTATATGTCACAGCTTGGCCATCGCAACTTGTTTTGGCTGCCTTGAAGATCTAATATACACTCCATCTCTTAAGTGTCTGCATGCCCTATAATCAAGTCTTATTGTGCCATTTCACTTCCACACACACCCCCCTCTCCCAGCTTTTTGACATATGCTTAGTTATTGTTTTCTATTCTGTAGGGACTATGGGCAAATTTCAGATTTAAGGGATGCTTCTTATCCAGGGAAAAAGACCTAGGCAGATAAAAACTCACATTCCAAATCAAAACATATTTCACTGCAGCAAGTTCTGTTGGTCAGGTGCTTCATATTTGACCATTTAACTATGAACATATAACTATTTATATGTTAAACATATTAAACTGTTTTAAGCATGTACAAGATTGCAGGAAAACATGGGATAAATCTTTACCCTTTGTCAAGTTACCAGAAGTCAAAACATGCTGCCATCTTATCCTTTGCTATATTTCCAATTATTTCAATCCAATATAATTAAAAGAAGTTAAACTTTCATGAAAAAATTCTGGGAGTATTAGACTCTTTTTTGTGAATATTTCCAGACTTGAATTGAATAATTATCTTTATTTAAAAGAAAAAACAACTGCTTTTTTTCTCTTAATTTTTTCCATAAATACATGTAAATCTTAGAAAAGAAACTGCATAAGCACTGTGTTATTATAAAATGAAAATGTAGTTTCTGTGAAAATGTTCTAATTCAAATTACACACTATTTTTCTCACCCTATAACTTTTGGTGGTTTTGCATGCTGAACGCATGAAAGCAAATCTGTCTTGGATATAAAAGAAACTCTTTTCATAATTTGATAATGTCAATAGGCTTAACGTCAAACATATTTTCTCATCATTTTCAATTCCTAAGTGCTGTTTCTTAAGGATTAGAAATGTAAGTCCACTCCTCTAATTATTTTGTCATTTCACTATTAGCTAATCCTCAGCTTTAATAAAAATTTAGCCCAGTGCACAAGCTGATCTGAAACTATCTACCTCATCACAGTTGAATTCAGCTCCACTTTTCTTCTGTACTTCAGAAGAGGTAGAATAATAGCTATTGCAGCTTCTTTAGCATCTAAGATTTGTGTGAGTTAACATAATCCTAACTGCAGAATAAGCTGAATCAAGAAAAACACATTGAGTACTTCCCTGTTTCTTGGCTGCTTGGTGAGGTCCCTCACCTACGAGTGCAAAAGACAGTCTATGAGACAGAAGACATATACTTTATGAAACGGACATTTTTAGGAATATCTAGTGAAAGGGAGCAGTTAGATTTCCAGTTTAAGTTTTCAAAGATTATTGAAAGGATGAGATGTGTATCAATCACCTGTTTTGTTTTGCTTTACATTTTAAAATTCATTCTTTGTTCACTGAATGAATATATCTCAAATATTAATGAATATATATGGCCTTAGGAAATACACCATAAATCGTTCAATTTTTGTCACCGACTTTACTTATTCACTACAAACTGCTCTGTAATGTTGTTGGAAACCTCATGATCACCAAAAATTACAGGTCATAATCTTTGAGTACGGTTGAATTGCATTCAAGCAAAGGACCAGAAGGTTGAAAGGGGCAAAGGTAGTTCAGCTCAAATAACAGAACTTTCTAGGGGCCCCAAGCTTCCAAAGGGTCTGCCAGTCCTGCACAAAGCAGGAAAACCTCTGAAGCTGCTCTAGTTCTAGAAATCTCTCATCATTGGTTCTTGAGAATCCACTGAGAATCTGGTGCTTCAGACACAGACACTACACATGTGGGTAGTGTGCAGCTCATTGAAAATGCCAGCAGAGGCTCTGCTCCAGCAGACATTGCTTTTCTGATCCTTTTGGATTGAATTTCGATCCTTTCACAGCAGTGCAAAGAATCATATCAGGTTTAAAGACCTGCCCCACACTTTTGTGTGTCTTTATAGTTTACCACATTTCATCCTTCCAAAGCTACTGGAGGTGCCTAGGGCAGAGACCACATCCTTCTGCTGTCATGTCATTTTTCTGGGCTTGTATCTTTTCTGTTGTGTTGGTGTCGATTGCTCCCCCTGCCTCCTAATATTCTTCTGGTTCTCTTTAAATGTGTTCCTTGTTCTCTTAAATGGCTTTTCTGGTGTAGTAGCTGGTTTCCATTGAAGGCTTCATTGAGAATGAACACCTTATTTACAAAGTCCCAAATGCTTCCTTTCTATTGTAGACATGGTGGTGATTTTTAAAAAATCTTCATCAGAACTGGTAATTTCTATATGTTGCTCAAAAAACTTTATTGATACTTCTACATGTAGCTGTCTCCTTTTCTCCTGAAAGAGAAACTTGCCTGCATTGCACATCTTATACATTAGCACTGAGAAAACATTTAAGTCATGTAATTCATTTTTTTTCATGCTAGCTATCTTTTGTTCCTACAGATCAGTTTCCTAAACCAACATTGCTTTATTCTGAACCATTCTGAACAGCTCCTGTTTTGCACACTGCAAAGGTAGGTGAACTTCTGTTTTCTCCATAATTTTTCCTCCCAATGGGATATTGGTGCTTAACCTGTGAGTTGCAAGATTTGTTTCAAATTAACTGATTTAGAGCTTGCTTGGTCCGATACTCTTGTCAGATTGTCTTTGTATAAAACTTTTCAGGGATGTCACTTAGTGGCATAATACCTTCTAGACACTTGCCTCTGGCTCTGCCTTTCCTATTTTTCTTTTTTTCTTTTTAAAGCCTATGCACATCTTCATTAGTCTCTCTGATGTTTAAGAGTGACTTAGTCCTACTGAAGCTTTTTTTGAAACAATCTTATAAATTTTTTTGGTGCTGTTGTTGTTATGTCTACTTCAATTCTAAACATTTGTTTTCAGTTTTGAAGTTCTAGTCATCTGATCCGTGATTTCCAGCAGTTACAATAGATTGTGTTAATTGCTAAGGCCACAATTTTTTTTTTCTTATTGCACAGTTTGGTTTTCTTACTCACCATATGCTTTTTTCGGTGTTCACTCATTGTTTTTAAGAGATGAGCATCTTCCTTTTAGACTAGAAGCTACATCTCCTATTTTGCACTTTTACAGTTTAACTTATTCTAATTTATGTTTTCTGTCCTGCAGCCTGACTCACACTGGAGAATGTGTATAAAGTTGCATGCATAATGCAAGATAATTGGCTTTTCTTTAGTACCTCCTCCACTCCAGAAAACACTTGGCCATTTAATTAAGAAGTCACCTAGAGCACAAAACGGTGCCTCTAAATCATTTCCTGATCAGAGATGGTGTATGTTACTGTACTTTTGGTTATGGATGGAGGTAGCTGCCACTCCACATATCATGGGTTGAGACCCTGAGGAGTGTTCCAACTCGAGATTCTAGTTTCAAACCAAGTCTCACCTTCCCTACTAAATAAAACTGGGAAAAAAACCCTTGAATGCCTACCATATCTACTTCAAGAAAAACATTGCAGTAAGTTGTTTAATATGTTATGAAAACATAATAATGTTAGTGTGACTGAAGAATTTTAGAAGGCAGTAGAGTATGAAAAAAATTCACGTAAAATTTGCTTTAGATTTTCTCTTCTTCAAATGGACTGAGCAAACTTACAGTGACTTATCAGGAAACTACAGAACATGATAGTAAAACAGGATGAAATGATGAGTTAAGAATAAATCAGATACACTCCTCTAAATTAAATTCCGTAATTTCTCTGTGTTAGAGCTGGAGTTTTCAGATTTCTTACTTCCATTTGACAACTAATAATTCTAATTTTGTTGTTATATACATAGTAGTTACAGAATACAATTTATGGAACAATTCCATAAATTACAAAGTAAAAACTGAAAACCAAAACCAAACAAATTACAAAACTTTAATTAAAGAACTCAGCAGGTTAGGCTTATTTCATGTACCAGCAATAAAATAAAGGAGCTTCTATTTTTTTTTTTTAATAAAAACACTTAAATTAGTAAATGCTTGTCCCAATGGAATAAATTTTATTAGGGCCTGGTTAAAAAACCTTTTTTCACAAGGAGCTAGTTACAAATAGAAACTTCTTATTTGCTTCTGTCTTTTTGAATGTTTTGCAAAATGAAACTCATTAATTTGAATTTACAGGCAGTTAAAAACAAGAAATGAGATAAAATTTGTTGCAAAGCAGTAATCTATTTATAATGTAAAATTGTATTTAAAGAGCTTACAATGAGAATATACTGAATTATTCATTGAAAACAATGTATCCTTTGAATTTGGCCTCTGAGAGTGGTTGCAAATTGTCAATGAGCACTCATGAATTTTATTAATGCATTTTGTTATTTAAAATCTGTGATGGGTTACAGATATGAATATATTTGTGCACATACATTATATGTGGGCTTTCCGCTGTATTAATATATTCAACTGTTCACAAAGCAGATTTTTTTTTTTTCTTGCTTTGGTCATTTATAAGCACCGTTTCTGGTTATCTTTTATCATTTTTAAACATCATAATTTGATCTGCATTTTGGAAGATTCAGAGTCAAACTGAATCAATTCCTCAACTTTCTGTCTTAACTTCAAGGAAATTACCTTCTCTGATTTGCTTTAAAAGTAAAGATAATATAGCCTCTTTACTACACAATCCTTACTTATGACTGTAACAGAATACCAGTGTAAGTATTAAAATAACATAACTATAGTTGAGGCCAAGATGCCAAAGAAATATACTGCAGTCTTTACTCTTTTATGAGAAAACAGTAATATAAAGACATAACTTTAATATGGAAAAAAATACATACAAAATACCCACTTAAAAATCCTCCAGAACCACAAGTGACGGGAATTCCTAGCATGCTAACCACTAACATTTAGCTTGGAATAGTTTGGAAACGGAAGTCTGGAAGAAAGAAAAAATGTATTTTTTTCATATGAAACTTTATTTTAAAATTCTTTTTGCAAGAGTCATACAGATTTACACTACTTATGTGGCAGCCATCAGTTTTTGTCTCCATTTTTTGTGTAATGTGAATACATCCTTTCAAGCATGATCAAGATGACAATGGAGCTGCCAGAAGCCTACAGCCTTCTTTTAAAATTATTTTTTCCTACAAACTTCATGAATTAAGTTAATTGGATTCTTTTTTTTTCCCCTACTCAGTTTTTTATGCCATCACTAAAATTTTTCCACAGTCGTTTATCACATACGGTTAAACCATTGCTGTCTGCATGGGCTATGCTTTCCTAACCTTCTTAATTTCTTTGATTGTCATACCACCAACAAACAGGGAACTGGGAGCTTGCTATACTACGTTAAGCAGGGACCAAATAGCATGTTTTCTGGCATCAAACACTCTCAGTGAACTTATGAAAGTTTTACTTCCTGTCATTATTCTCAGTGTGTTTGGTGAGTTACAAATTTTAGGTGCATTACTGGTCCTAGTTGAAGCGTAGAGTAATTTTTTTGTTAAAAACTGTAATATAAGCTTATGAATTAATTATTTATGTATTTACTGACATGGTATAGTCATGATATTGTTTGTCTCATTAAGTGCTTTTATTTCTATGTTGATAAGAAACTTGCCATGTATGACATACCTTGCATATCTACAAAGAGCATTTCTTTAACCTGGTAG
Source organism: Ptilonorhynchus violaceus (assembly GCA_013397565.1). NCBI lineage: Eukaryota > Metazoa > Chordata > Aves > Passeriformes > Ptilonorhynchidae > Ptilonorhynchus > Ptilonorhynchus violaceus. Next base: position 83,414 of record VZRJ01013394.1, on the reverse strand, counting down.
ACTCTACATTTGTGTACTGGTTTGGGCTGGGCTAGAGTTAATTTTCTTCATAATAGTTAGTATGAGGTAGTGGTTTTGATTTGTGCTTGAAGTAGTGTTGGCAATTCAGGGACGTTTTTATTACTGTTGATCAGTGTTTATACAGCATCAAGAACTTTTCTGCTCCCCACTCCACCCCACCAGCAATGAGGCTGGGGGTACACAGGAACTGAGAAGGGACACAGACAGGCCAGCTGACCACACTGACTAAAGTGGTATCCCATACCATACAGCACCATTGTCAGCATATAAAACTAAGGGGAAGAAGACAGAAAGGGGAATGTCTGTAGTGATGGAGTTTGCCTTCCCCAATAACTGTTATGCTGCTGGAGCCTGGCTTTCTTGGGAATGGCTAAACACCTTCCTGCTGATGAGAAGGGCCTGAATGAATTCTGTTTTGCTCTGCCTGTATGTATGACTTTTGCTTTATCTCTGTCTCATCCCACAAGTTTTCCCACTTTTCTGATTTTCTTCCTCATTCCACCAGAGGGGAGTGAGCAAGTGGCTGCCTGGTGTTCAGATGCTGGCTGGAGTTAAAAGACAGCAATTTGCCAGCATTGGTCAGTATTATGTCAACTTATTGACACAATAGCTTTGGGTTTTAGTCCTTTTGTTTTGTAGGAGCATTGCATTTATCATAGAATTAGCCTTTCTTTTCAGGTTCTGTCCAAGTTTTCAGAGTCATGGATAATGCAGATATGCACTTGCTGTTGGATCATATACATTGTTCTTCAGATATTTGCAAGTAATCAGAAGAAAGATAATGATAAAACAGCTGTATTCTTTTATGCCCTCAATAGACATAGTCAGGTGTCTGCACTACTTTGTCAGTACTATATCTACTCATTTTTATATTTTTTTATATAATATTGCAGCCAAATAAATAATATTTTAAGAATTCAGACCTTTTTTATTAGTGCAAAAACTGAGTGCATTGTGAATCCCAGAAGAAAACACTATCCATTTAGTCTATGCAGTTGCTCTAGTTACTGCAAGGCAATAGGTCTCTCCAGAGATTGAAATAAAATGCCAATATAGACATCTCTGATATGTGGATGGAATGAGCATCCTCTCCCTCCCCTGTCATAAATATCTGGCTGAATTTAGGTGAGACATATACCAGACACAGGATTTTGTGTGAGCTTTCATTATATCATGCTGCTGCTGTTGCAATTTACTTCTGCCTGGCCTCTGTAACAAATGTGTGGTCTCCTCACCTTCTGTTCAGTGCGCTGATGCTGCAGTGGGTATAGACAGCTATCTACCCTCCATGGTAGAAATTGCTGAACTCCAAATAAATGAGAGAATGTCATTTCCCAGCCATTGATTTATGACCAGCTTTAAATTTTTGCTGGTGCTAGGATGCTTACTAGAATTTTGGGTTTCTTGGTTTTGTTGTTGTTGATTGGTTGGTTGGTTTTCGTGTCAGATATCCAGGCTATTTGAAAAGTACTGTGTCTTTCTCAGAGGATCTTGTGTCAGCTTAAAATTACATACATTACACTGATTTTAACAGATGAGTCAAGAATAATGATTGCTACATTTGTCGTTTATCTACACTTCCATTTTTCTGATTTTACTTGGCCTTCCTTCCCACCATTCTTCTACACATCCACAATGATGTGGTGCCATAGTCTAAAATTTAAATATTTATGTTTCTCCATGTTTTCAAGCCACAGAACTGTATTCCTTACTGGTATACTTTACCAGACATAAAATAAAACTTAAAAAGTATTTGCAGAGAACATTAGGATTTTATTTTTATGTGGAAATAGCAGTTTGAATCTCTTTCCATCTAGCAGTCTTTACTTAAAAGCAGAAAATAAAATTAAGAAATTAGACTACCCCTATGCTTCACAGAAGACGACAATTTTATGGCCATTTAGCATTTTTTAACCTTTTTGTTGTTTTGTTTGTTTTTCTTGCCAAGTCTTTCCCTGAGCCACAGATGCCATTTCCTATTCAGCTGTTGCTCTGTTTCATACAGGCACCCTGCAGATCACATGGGTAACATTCCAACCCAAATTGAGTCATTTGCGTAAGAAATAGCTTCTCCAAATCTGTTACTCTTTCCTTTGCATTCTTTACTTTATTCAGTTTGCCGGCTGTTTTGTTGATTGGATGGGGTTTGTTTTGGTTTTTTTTAACCTATCGTTCAGATCCTTAATACAGACTAACAAATATGTTTGATTTTAAAATTGTAATCTTAAAAATGTTGTTACATCTAAAATGATAACCAACATCCCATCCAGCTGAGCAATTTCTAAGTTTTATTATTAAATATGTTATGCCATTATAGTTGTTCATTGCTTTTTTTTCATTGCTTTAGTTCATTGCAAAAAAAGAAAAATTGCCACTGAAGTGGCATATAATATATATATA
>VZRJ01013394.1:20530-80951 GCA_013397565.1 Ptilonorhynchus violaceus | reverse complement strand
TATATATATATATATATATATATATATAATATATAAAGATATATTGCTTCAGTGGCAATTTTTTCTTTTAAACAAACTGAATATTACCACTTTAATGTTCATTGTAAAGGAAAATCTTTGAATTTCTCCCCTTCACAGTATTTAGAATTTAGAATCCATAGTACTTTTCCATGTGGCCTGAAGACAATTTATTGGAACCTTTTAGAACTATCAGTGTTTTTTTCAATCAAAATAAATAATTCAGTGTGGTAGAAAGAAAGTGATTGAAATAATGCTGGCCAAGGGCTTCCAATTATCTTTGGGCAACCTTGAAAATTGGGCTTGTGAATACCACCTTATCAATGAGCCTTTAAACCCAGAGATGGTCAACATAAATAAAACCACCTTAGTTCTTCATGATTTTGTTTGTTTTACGGTGCCAGACAAGTTAAAAAAGCAATCTCCAGCAGTACAAAATGAGGCTAAATATGGTGGATTTGTCATGGTGATTCACAAAAGCCTGCATCATCCCTATCACACACATACTTTTTCACACAGCATTATTAGAAGTATTCCCACTGCTAAGTCATATACTAATACTTTACACAAACATAAACATATTTCTTATCTTATCAAAAAGATGATTTTTCTAGCCTTCCCTTTGATGATTGTAAGCCTGTCGGCTTTTGTTGTCTGCTGGAAACCCTGGAGGGTCTCTAAAAAAGAACATGATAGAACTTTGGGGACCCGAGCAATTTGAAGATCTGTTTTCCTTTGCTTTTTCTTGACTTTCCAAGAGCTTCTAAACCACTGAAGTTGTTCAAAGGCCTTACAGAAAATGTTGTGTCTCAGAAGACTCCTGCTGTGCTTTAACAGCTTAAATTTATCACCATGGTGTCTGCAATTAGTGAACACCATCTAAAACTACCTAATTCTGAAAAACTGTCTGATAGATATTTCATTTTTTTTAACTAAATTACCTGTGATCTGTGAAAACCTTATCACACACCAGTATGACACATTATAGATGTTATTTATATTCTTCATTAGACTTTTAAGTCGGGTATTTGAACACGGGCACTTTACACTTGTACGGACATGCACCTCAAAAAGAGGAATGAGTCCTTGTAGGTCATTTCAGCTTTCTGGACACTGCTCTCTCATGTACCATCTCTGGGGTTCCAGTGTTACCTATTTTCTCTTTCTGGCAGGGTTTTGTAGAATTGGAGAATCTTTACTCTCATCTGCTTATTTAGTTACTGTCATAACAATCCCATTTTGTATTGAAAATTAGTCTACTCTGAAGCTTAAATGTTGTTTTATACTTTTTATGGTTTCTATATTCCAAGTGAAAACTAGGATTTATGATGCCCTGGAGATACCACTTGGTTTCAGTCCTTCAAAGAGAAATGTTACATTAAAGACAGCGTTGGTAACCCTGCAGCGTATCAGGAATTTATTATGAAATATAAACTGTGCAAGAAACAAGAGATAACAGTGAACATGAGCAAGGAAGTGACATAGTGTATTTATTTTTTGTTTTAATGTGGAGTTATGAATATTTATTGCATTTGTGGGGATTGCAGTTTCTGAGCATAAAACAATTTTTAATAGTTGAGCTGCTTTTACCAAAATGTAACTCTCCAACTCATGTCAAGTTCTCAAAGCATTCTGTGTATATCACCATTCAGGAAGTTGCTAAACACCTCCAGGGTGTTCATCAGCTGTCTTGCAACAGAAAGGTTTATCTTTTTTTTAATACATATATATAATGCTTTTATAAATTCCATTTAATAAATGCAGCACATTTTTTTAGTATCATTTTAAGCAAAAGCAGCAAAGATTTTCCAGCTGCTCATGAGCATTCTTTGGTTAATATGAGAAATCCCTGAGATGAAGTTTTCATCTCTGGTATCCATTAAATTACAGAGCCATGTAGTCGGACTTGTGTCTCACCATCTGAGGCTCAAATCTGGGCTTTCAGCACTGCATCTGGGGATGGATGGTCAACAGGTGAACAAATAGAAAACACCAAGGCAAAAGGAAAACAAAATGGCCAGGTTAGATTGAATGGGCAAATGCATCTGAAAAACAACAGATTAAAGTTTAGATAAGAGGAAGACTGCTAGGAATCAGCAGAACAGCCCCAGAGACAACAACTGGACACATCTTTGTAGCCTTTTGGAAAGAGTTGACATGGCACAATTAGAGCAGGAATCACTAGTTCAGAAATGTTGACAGAGACAATCAGTAAAACTGGATGACTGACAAGAATAGGCCAAACCATGTCTCCTATAATTATGTGAAATAGTCATTCAGGCATATATGTAGAAATATAACTGTCAATGAGTTAAGAAAATGAGTAATCTTTAAAAAAACAAACAAAAAACCCCACCACAACAACAGAACAAACAGCAAAATACTCAAGCAAAGAATGTTGAAAGCCAGCATTACAAGAATTAAAAGACAGAAAGTAAACAGACATTGCTTTTAATAGTGTGTGAAAGAAAGAGAGGGAACTACTATTTGTCATGATGTTTAAAATCCTTATTACACTACTCCATTTGATTATACTAAATTATTGTAATCAACATAACCTGTGTCTGAACTGAAATGTCAAAAACTTCCAGGAATCTAGTCGTTGCAACCTAGATCTATAAACTTTTGGCCCTTGAGGCAGAGTGTCACAAAAGTTAGGGTGTGAGGGCTTTTGATTGCCATCAGGAAAAGCTTAATTCATATATTTGAAAAAAAGGTCTTATTTTTCACAGATATAACAAAACCTGAATAATGCACCCTAGCAAGATGTGTCCTAATAGTACCAATCTACCAGAATTGTTAACCACTCCTTTGCTATAAAGTTATAGAAGATATGTTAGCTCAACGCTCTCTTTTACTAATAAGTTGTTTTCCTAATGCCATTAGTTTTTCTTATTCTAAGATTAGAACTACACTGCTGTCAGGTTTAATCATCAGAGTGTGAAGATGCTCTATGAACAGAGAGTTAATTGCCATGACATAAAGAGATCCTTTGGCCAAAAGGAGTCCTCTGAAACTCACAGTGATCTTTTCCAGTTAATCACAGACTAAGGTCTTTATAGAAATTCAGTTATGCTCAGTCAGAGTTCAATTTCATAAATGACCTTAAAATAGCAGACAAAGGATTAGTTATGTTACAGAGAGAATCTAAAGAGTGCCTTTGGGTTTTTTGGGGTTTGTTGTTTTTTTTTTAATCTAGTCTAGTATCTTACAAAGATATCTTTTTAACCTTGAAAAAAGAGTGTGATGTTAAAGAATCTCAGCTGTGTTAAAATACCTCTAATTAGCAGCCTTGCAAATCCCTTGTACAGTGATAAACTGTCCAAAATACCAAAATACCCTGATGGAGTCTGTCCACTAGCTTTTATTCCCAGGATCCATTCTGACTCACAGAGGCACTGTGAAGGTCTTAGATACTCCACTGGAATGTAATTCTGCACAATTATTTCCATTATTTTGGAAGGAATACTGCATGCAGTTTTATTTAGCCTCGTCATCAAAAATACACAAGGTAGAAGTGAAACAACCAGGCAAGACTGTCACTGCTTCCCCACACAGTACTGTATGACTTTAGCACAAAGGTATTTTCCCACAAGAAAGAACCAGGACAGAACCTGGGTCATGGTAACTCCACTTTTTCAAATGCTGGAAGGCCCCTGTAAAACTTATGTGGCCCTAGGATTTTCCTATTTGTGTCTCTTCTGAGAGGCAGCCAGTACCCGAAGGGCACAACAAAATCTCCAGAACTATTTGAAACGAAGATGCAGACTAGCAGCAGAAAATTTCAGTGGTTTTGCCACCAGCTGTCAATAGAGCAAGCGCTAATGTTTTCGTGTTCGAGTACCTCCAAGGCTCAGAATTTCACCTTAAACTGTCCTGCTGCTTTTTCCAAGATGCTCTTTGTTTCAGAGTATTTTAAATAGCTATCATTTTTTTTGTCGCATGTCTGCCAAGTTTCCTATAATTTCACATCATGTTTAAATTCAGGCCCTACAGCAAACACGGACATTTTCTTGGATTATAGTATTCATATATCCGTTCAGCTGTTTGAGATGATGCTATCTTGTATGACCTTACTGCATCGCATGACTCACTAGTGTCTTAAGAGCAGTTACAGGAATTTTCATTTAGTGAAGAAGTGCAGACCGTATTTCTTTTATTTGACTAAGCTCTTTCCTATTACTTATTGTATTCTCTTGACAGTAATAAATCTCATAATGGTTGCTAGATTTCAAATCAAGTATTGCACTATCTAGATGGAACAGTAAATCAATAATTGATGATATACAAATCATATATAATAGCTAGGGTTTTTTGCCTTAAGGTGTCATATTCAGCAATCACTGTAATATTTATTGAAAAAATAGCAAAATTATATTAAATCAATAATAGATTGACATGAATATATTAAGACATTTTCATTATCAAAGAGAACAGAGTTGAGAGGAGAAAATGTACTTCATTATGCACTTAATGATCCTTAGTTTTGAAAACCCAATTAATTAGTGTGCTTTATCACATACCTTGTTTTCTACATTTCTTTTGACACTTCCACTTTCAAAACCAGATAAAACTAAATTGCAGCTTGGCAAAATACTCTTACCATAGGGGTTAACATTTGTGTTTCAATAGTTCTTGGTGCTTCATAGTTTTGCTTAGGAGAAGTTTCCAACGGGATAATTTCTCATGTATTCATTTTTATTTTGTACTCAGAGAGAAGCATAAGCACACAGTAAACCTTGACATATGGTCAATATAACTAGAAAATTAAATATTAGCATAGACACAACAAAAATTAAACCTCAATTCTGATTCTGTGCTTCTCTCTGCACTTTACTTGGGTAAATCAGAGATTGGAATTCACAAGTATTGCATAATCAAGTCCTAGATGGCTTATTTTAAGATGTATTACTTACTTATTTTAAAGTATAACCCAATTTTCATTAATTCATATAATCAAGCAATATACTATCAGATTCTGTAGTTCATTGAAATTCTAGTAGTCAAATGGGTATCTTTTATTTTCTTTTTTGTTTTTTTCCTTTTCCACTTTTCTTTTTCCTTTTCCTTTTCAAAAAGGGATAATAGATAAAGGTATATTTCTTACTGCTGATTTTTCTTCAAATTGTGATCAAATAGATTTGGTAACAAAAAAGATCAACTAATTAGAAGTTAGCTGACATATTCATGAGGTACCCAGGGAATAACTAGTCATAGTTTTCATGTCTTAAAATATACTCAAAGTTCTTCCGGCCTCCTAGATTAGTTACCTGTGAAAAAAAATTAAATAAGCATGGATACAAAACCTCAAAAGCTTTCTTATGCTGTCCAAATCCCTGTTTCACTGCAGATAAAGAAGGAAAAAGTATGATGTTTACGATTTATTTCTGTGATCTGTTAGAAATGCCACAGAAGTCATGAAAACATTTTGTTAGTAAAATTTGGAAGCTTGTTTTCTAAGACAGAAAGAGCAAGGGTTGAAATTTTTGCAAGAAAATTCATCAGTTTAATAATTTTTGTTGATTTGTCTCTTGGAAAGGTATTAAATTGTCTGTCCTGATATGCTTCAAGGATAAATATTTTTATTCTTTCCACATTGTTTTACTGACAGTAACTGTTATCATATATTAGAGCCAGGAAAATTAAAACAAATTGTCATTAAGCAAAGAGCAGAAAAAAGTCCCATTTTGCATTAAATTTATTAAAATATATTTAAGTTCCTCAAATATAAAATATGTGCAGAAATATGTTCAATGACCAGTAATGATTTTTTGGCTCTTTTTTCCTTTGTGGGGAGTAGTATGAGTATGTGGTAAACTGATTTTTAAAATAATACACAGACTACCTATTGCACAAGATAAAGGAATTTATACCATTTCAGAGAGTTCTTATTCGATTATTTGAATTAACCTTGTTAATTCTAGCAAAATACTAAATAGTGAAGAAACATTTAAAGTTCTGTGCCTCATAATACACTAGATAAAGTCTCAGAAGTCTCTTTTCTTCAAATAATCTCTAGATTTTACTGATGAAAGCTGAGTCTTACCTGGCAAAGGAAGCTTGAAATGCTTAAACATGCATTTCTGTCCTACAAACGTCATGAAAAGAATCTGCTTTTGCAAGTTGTTTGCTTCATGACATAATGTACCAAATGGCTTGCTGAAAAATTGGACAAATTCCAGTCAAACAGCTACTATTCAAATTGATAGTGACAGCTCATTCTGAAAAAAAATGTTATTTTCAAATGATTGATATGAACTCAAAGGGGTGTGAAGAACTGTAGTGTTCATATTGCTCATGAGCTGTTGACAGTTTGGCACATCTCTAATGCTGATTAGAAACAAGCCAGGACGCTGCAGTTTGCATTCACATTAAGCTTACAGACCACATTAATTATTTGGTTCATAGGAACACTCAGTACACTAAAATATGCCAAAATTTCAAAATCAAATGACTTTTCTATCAAGTACCTCAATATCTATGATAACAGTATTGAGTGATAAAAGGATAGTGAGGGAATATTAACAAATATTAATTAAATTGAGCAAGTGGCCTTGCTGATACTCAGTAAACTGCTGATATTTTTAGTCATATAATACAATGAAAAAACCCTTGAAAACGGAATTCTGAAAAACTTGTGTACATTCTTCACATTTGACCTGTAAATAAAGAAGCTGGTACTTGCGAGTGCTTTTCTAGTGTTTATTTTTACATTTCATATTTCACCTGTGCAAATGTTAATGCTACTAGGATTATTTTTTAAGAGCCCTTTGTCTGTCAGCCTTTCCCTATGGCAGTGCTGATACAGGCAGCTAAAAGAGTTAATGTACTTTTCCAGCAGGCCATTATTTCTCAACTGGTTCTGGAAAAAGTCATCATCAGCAAAGGCAGCTCCCACATCCACCTTACAAAAAATTGCTGGGATATCTGTGTCTGAAGGCCACTCTGATGTATTTATGTTAGATCCCTCCAATTTATTAGCAGATCACTACTATTATTTCACACTGACCATACACACACCCCAAAATATGATGATCACTTTGAATTTGTGGCTGAGTTCCAAGATATTTCACTCCTAACTCCATACCAGAGAGACTACAAATTCCTGGATACCAGTTTTTTCTAATTCACAATCATATAGGAAAGGAAAAATCGAGAAAAGGAGATGTTTCCCTAGGCTGAAGAAGGTTTCCCTCTCTAAACAACTGGCAGATAGAAACCATTGCCCAGAATTCAGATGAAAGGACAAGACCCTGCCACCAAATATTGATAGAGTTCAAGAAGAGAATCACTATCTTGTTTTCTTAGATGCCAGGTGCTGAAGGTAGCCATATTTCCATCTGTTAAACCTTCCAAAAAATCCCAAGCATACTTCTGTAACCAGAGAGATAATGAATGGATGCTAGGCTACAGACCAGTAAACTTGCAAACCCTGTATAGGAAAAAAAATAGGTCTGGTATAGGAAAATGAAAGGGATGGTGAGCTTCTCCTTGGCTTGATCAGAAGAAGCCAGAATCATAACCATGTTCAGAATGACCACAGTGCAAAATGTGCACTGTGTTTTCATTATCAACTTCATATTCACCAGTACAGCAAGGTTTGGGGGCTTTTTGGATTTGCTTTATTATGGAGCAAGAAACATGGACTGATCCCCAGGCTGTGAGACAAGGTACAAGCTGAAACGGCCCCACAGATTCAGCAAAAGGGGAAAGCACTACACAATAGGAATTCTCATTCACAGATCAAATTCAAGAAGTAGCATAAAAAGGATAGTAGCTGACCCAGGAGAAAGTTTAACTTGCATTTCCAGTATTTATGCAGCATGTAGCTCAAGCTCTCACTGACCTTGGCAGAGTTACATGGGTCATATGGTCACTGGAGTGAACTGCCACTGTTCACTGTACAGCATTGTGTTTTCATTTTCAACATTAGCTGTTTTATTGCTTCTCTGAATATTGTATGTGTGAATGAATTTATAATTTTTGCCACTGCATACAGACAATGCATCCGCACAAAATCTTATCTTGCCTGAATTCCTCGGCATAATGTCCCCCAGATAGAATATAAGAGCAGTGGTGAGACACAGCAATCCCAGCTCTTATTAGTACTCCTCCATATTCAGCTACCAAAGAGGAACTTCTTGTGTACAGTGACCTTCTACACCACTACTTATGTCTTGAAATAATAGAACTGATTTTATTAACTTTATTACATTAAGAGTCAAGGTACATAGCACTCTCTGTCACTTCAGTCTGAACAGTAGATCCAGCTTTAAAGGATATGTGAGTAGCAGTACAGCTTTTGTGAATTTTGTGGTGCAATATCTCGAAAAGCAGCAGGAACAAATTTTTAGGACAGGAGCGAAAAAATGGTAAGGCCAGACTGTTCCTATTTGATTCAGTGCCAACAGCAATAAAGTCTGCCACAGGGATATTATTAAAAGTATTACAAAATCGTGTATTTTTTCATGAAGTGTTATCACTTCTTCTCAAGATGTGACCTTAAACCCAAAGAAATAGTAAAAGCCATTCTAACAATTCTCCCTTTTTCTTCATTTAATAATTGCCATCATCTCTTTACAACAATGGAAAATCAGAAGTGATAACAGGCAGCTTACTTCTCTGCAACTGCCTTCCCTTTAAATCTAGATGCCTCAATAAATGTTTGGATCTCTCGTATCCCCTTGAACCTGTGGTTTAATAGCCAATGTGCACATGATAACATAGGGTTAGACAGGCAAATTTATCACCACACTGTGTGGTTAGAGGTCCTAAGTTGTGTGAACAACTATTGATCATAATTGCCACTTACAGCTCAAAAAAGCTAAAAAATTAATTTATATATGGTTTCTTTTGTATACAGAGACTAAATGTACATGTAGTTTGCATTTTAATTTCAGGCGAATGCACCTTTTAAAAATGTTTATCTTCTAATAAGGTGTGCTTATTTCACAAAAGGCCAGCTAACCTACACTTTACAGGTAATAGGGATTTTTTTGCCTTTTGCAGATTCTTTCATTTCTCAGACAGAAATCACTCTGCAGCTTTTTTCAAAACTGAATGAAAACACACAAAACTGAAAAACTAAACACAGAAGACTACAAGAATGGCTGACATGTAAATATACCACAGCTAGTTTCATTTGTTGTTAAAAAAGCAAAAAGAAAGCAACAGAAATCTTTTAACTTCCTTGAAGATCTCTGATGTACAAAAAAGCAAAGTAGCTAACAAAAATAGCGGGTTTGTGTTTACTAGGTTTTTTTCTCTCATTGCCCAGATAGTGGGAACCTTTTCCAAAGCATTTAGTACTAATGACTCCTCAGACAACATTTTATAGCTCAACTTTTCTCTCTTTTCTTTCTTTTTTTTTTTTTTTTGTATATTTTTTTAATCAAAATAAGTTTCATATGAGTGGGAAATTAAATTAAGTACAGAAAAAACCACATCCACTACATTTTGACATTTTGCTAAAAGGAACATACTAAGGAACTTTGACATAACTTTTCCCTACTTTGGTTATTTACACCTGTGCTGGTTTGAATGTGAACCAGCAGGAGAAATTAACCCCACACAAAATACCTCAAGAGATTTTAGGTCAAAATTACAATTTTAATAAAAAGGTTAAAATAAATGCAGGAATACAGAAACACCAGCCTAAACAAACTGCCAGAGTCACCGTACAACCTGACACCCTGTTGACCAGGGTGTTAGCTGCGTAGTCCAGTTAGGCACTGGTCCTGTAGAAAGGCCTGATAGTCCAGTCCTGGTAGTCCAGTCCAGTAGAGCAGTGGAGTGGAGTGAAGTCCAGTTGAGTGGAGTGGAGTAGTTCTGGTAGGGCAGTCAAGTCCACTCCAGAGGAGTGGAGTCCAGCAGTCGAGTCGAGTCAAGTCGAGCTGAGAGTGATTTCTCCCACCCCAAACCCCGTTTTTATGTCATGTTTCTTGGCTGGTACCTCCCCCAGGGGAGGGGACTTCCACAATAGAAAAAGATTTTCCCAGCGTTCTATTGGTTGCTTTGGCAATGAACTCACATGAGGCTTCTTCGAGGAGCAAACGGTTTCTGACATTCTATTTTTGGTAATGGGCCATTAATCAAGATAATTCGCTCAGGGTGGTTCTGAAGTTCTATTGGTCCATGCTTATCAAGTCCGGTAATGGGCCATAAATCAAGATAATTTGCTCAGGACAGGTGGTGTAATGGGCCATTAGCTGAGATGATCTACTCAGGATGGGTGGTGCTTGCTGTTGGCTGGAGTGGTTATCTCAGTTGAGATAAGGAGTACCACCCTACTTCACATGAGCATAGCCTCAGGGACCAGGTGTGTAACTGCGACCAATCCAGCTAATCGAGGAAATATGTGGATGGTAATAGAATATATATCCTTTTATGGTTAACCCAGGACAACACCCTGCTTTCCACAGGATAAAAAAACATTACCAAATTAAAATGGAATATATAACCCTAAACCTTATTTACTTCATTAATGAAAGTGATACTTTTTTCTTTTATTTTAAGAGATTATTTACTTTATCATATTTCCTGGTTGGGGTTTCTACTTGGTTGTTGTTGTCCAGTAGCAAAATTACATTAAGATGAACTTTTTTTTTCATTCTTATTCAAAAGTAAGTTGTTTCTTTTCAAAATAATTTAAAATAAGTAATTTTAATGTTTATTTATATAATTTTTCATAGCTTTATGAAATAGAGAGAGGAAAATTGCTTTCTCCTGGCAAAAAGAAAAAGACTTTATTGGATATAATTGTTTGAAGATTAGTACTTCAATGGAGACTAGTTGTCTCAAGCTGACAGGTTAAGATCGTTTCTAATTTTCATTACATATAGTACCTAGTGACATAATATTACTTTAAATTATCACAAAATATTTATTTTAGTCTGGATGTTTTTGTGCTCTATTATTTGCCACAGCTAAATGTGTAGAATCCCAGAAGATAAGGGGCTAACGTGTATTTCTCAAACACCAATAGCCTGATGGCTGTGGAGCCAATGAAGGAGTGTTGGCAGTAACAGACAAGAATTGTTGCTAAAAACACACTGTGAGAAAGAGAAAGATATGTTTGGAGAAGGGGGCCAAGAGGTAGGGCAGCACTTTTCTGGAACAAACATCCTTGGCCTAATTCCTAAAGATAAGCACAATACAGTCCAGCACAAGCGCAGGAACGAGGCCAAGAACTGGGCATTGACTGTAGGGGGGGATCAAGACCACCCAAGATCCCTGAAACCCTCCAGGACATTTCTGGAAAGGTCTGAAAGAACAGACTGTGCGAGATGACTAATTAGGATAGAAAGTGAATAAAACCTATCTGTAAAAAGGTCCCCCCAAGAAGCCAGGTGCACACCCCAGCACTCTGGACATCCCAGCAGCAGGAAACAATGCTGGAACCACCACTAGTTATGCCTTTTTCTTTCTTCCTTTCTTTCCTTCTCTCTTCCCTTTCATCTTACACTTTTATCCAAAACTCACTGCCATGTCCTTATAAAGTAGGTCAAGGACTAACGTACCAATTTCCATGACAAGTGTGTAATTTACTAATAAAACTTTGTGAGATTTTGTGGGTCCTCTGACTTCATCATTCCTTTTGACTATGAATGTCTACAAACCTTGGGTGCTCCGTATCCCTTAAGGCTGGGACATCACAACATGATAATTGCACATTTGTCTAGGAAGTTACAAAGAGTTTATAAATGATGACAAATGAAAAGGTATGTTCCTATCTCAATAAATAATCTTTGAAAATTTCTTCTTATAACTTGACATACAATATCATAAAAGGTTATCAAAAGATATCCAGCTGTATATTGACTCTTCTGTGGTGTGGCATTTCATAGGAAAAGGAGATGTTTCTGTTTTAAGGCAATATGCAACCTTTCTTTTCCTTTGTAACTCAGTCATGTATTACGTAGGTCTTCACCCAAACACTACTCCACAGTGCGAGCTTTGTGTATGCTTGGAAATGTAGAGGCAAACTGAGACATCGCTAACTGTTCTGGTTACTGCCGTGCTCTTTGCTATTGAGTTTATGTCTTGAAGTGTGTCTTTAATAGCTATACAGGGAGAGATAAGCACTTCGTTAAGATTTAGAAATTCAAACAAATTTGAAAATACATAGCTACTTTTTTGAATTTGTTGTCCTTAATATTGCTCTGTGCTTTAGTGTTTGTGTGGGTGATTTCAGGTGCTTTTACTTTGGGGATTCCAGCTTTAGATAATTAACCGTGCGTAAAAAAGCAACATTCAAAATAGGAAATTTGTTACAAGTGATTAATATTTTAGGGCCATACTGTGTCTAGAGGTACCTGATGTGAAGTCTTGTCTTGGAATAATTGTACTGGCAGATTTCTGGAGTGCAGATAGATCCTGTCTTTTGTTGACCTTCTTCAGTCTGGGGACAGACTCAGATTCTCTGAGTCTCTGGAGCACTGGCTACATTAAAAAACCATACAGTCCTAAAGTACAGCCTTTTTAAAAACTCTTCCTGTAAGATCCTCTTCCCACAAGAGGATCCCCCACTTCTTGAATCATGATTTCACATCTTACATTAGGCTATTCCTTTTAAATCTCTCCAGATGGAAGAAGGTTGTATTTATCAACTTCATCTTAATGATTAAAAGCTTGACACCAGTGGCAATTTTGGGCCAAAAACGTTGTGTACAAAATTAACGACTAAATACACTTTTTATTGGTCATTACAACTAGGAGAAAAAAATAATAGTAAGATTTACCTAAACATTTGTGGTAATAAAACTCTGCAACTACATCAGTTTCAGAAATTTTCACTTTTACTTATGTCTGGGATAATACTGTGCATAGGACCTATCTTTCTTTATCATGGAGAAAGAAATATTTTTTCTAATTCAATGCAGAATGAAACACTTTCTG
Source organism: Ptilonorhynchus violaceus (assembly GCA_013397565.1). NCBI lineage: Eukaryota > Metazoa > Chordata > Aves > Passeriformes > Ptilonorhynchidae > Ptilonorhynchus > Ptilonorhynchus violaceus. The sequence continues at coordinate 68,036 of VZRJ01013394.1, read as the reverse complement.
CTTTTCAGATTTTTCTTTCACCTAGCTATTTATTTCCCAGGCATAATGATATTAGATCATCAAGTAAGAAATTTTTTCTCATAAATGTTTTGTCTAAGTGACAGCTGTCAATTTTTTTGAGAAGGGTCAGACCACAGAGTTGATGATAAGGTTTATGAAAATGTGTCAAAATAGGTTTAGTAGAAGATTTTTGTAGATAATGGTATATAAGGCTACTTGACTTCTTCTGGACAGCATCTTTAGTGTGTCCTGAACTCTGTGTTAATGTGTTTAGGCATTGTTCATTCACTTCATCTATTGTCCTGTAGGGAAACTCAAGCATAGCTTGGAAGGAAGCCATTGCATTCTGCAGATGGGAGCTGTGTGCAGCTATAATTATTGAAGAGTACAAGTGGAAAACAGAATTATTTAACTATGCCTAATTGCAGTCATATTACTTATTTAGATATAATAACAAAATCATTTATTAAGAAATCTCAGCACAACCTTGCTACTGATTACCACACTGATATTAAGATGGAGCTGCACTATCATCATTGAATTGCAAGAAACATGTGTGTGGTTTTGACAAAATCTTGCTCTTTTAAGTGCCCTTGAATATTGCTGAAGTCAAACGGAATTAGGTATATAGCCCAATACCTGCAGAAAGGAGTTAAGTATGTCAAGAGTACTTAAATAGAAAAAGTTTATGGTATAAAAGTCCACAAGTTCTATCGTTTCAAGCGTTATCAATTAGCTCTTTCTCAAGGACAACATACAATGATCCTTTCCCTGTCTTAATAGCACAATTTTTGGAAAACTGTGATTTTCAAAGTAGGCAGTCTTCTTTCTTTCCCTCTGAAAGACTGAGCAGTTAACCTAGTCTGAGAACAGCTACGACATCTTAAATTCACTGAACTCTGGGTAAAATATGCAGCTAAAGATACTTGTATGTAGTGGACTGACGCTGGCTGACCCACCCAAGCCTCTCTATCCCTCACCTCCACAACTGCACGGGGGAGAGAAAATATAACGAAGGGCTTACAGGTTGAGATAAGGACTGGGAAAGATCACTCCTCAAATACCGTCTCAGACAAAACAGACTTGAACTGCAGGTATTTACTGGATGTATTACTCACAAAATCGGAGCAGGATCATGAGAAGTAAAATAAGATGTTAAAAATACCTTCACCCCACTGCTCCCTCCTTCCCCGTTCTACCTCTACCCACCAGCAGTGCAGGGAGACAGGGAATGGGGGTTACAGTCAGTTCATCACACGTCGCTTTTGCCGCTGCTCAGGGAGAAGAGCTCATCCCCTGCTCCAGCGTGAGGTCCCGCTCATGTGAGACAGTTCTTCATTAACTTCTCCAACTTGAGTATACCCCACGGGCAACAGTTGTCTAGAGAGAGTCCTTCAAGGACAGGCTGCTCCAGTGTGAGTCTCCCACAAGGTCACAAATCCTTCCAGGAAACTGCTCTAGCATGGGCTCCTCTCTCAACAGGCCTCCCCCAGGGTCACAGCCTCCTCTCAGTCATCCACCTACTTCAGCCACAGGCTACAGGTGGATCTCGGCACCCCCATGGATCTCCATGAGCTGCAGGGGTACAGCTGCTTCAATATGGTCTGCACCACAGGCTGCGGGGGGATCTCAGTTCTGGCACCTGAAGCACGTCCTGCCCCTCTTTCTTCACTGACCTTGGTGTCTGCAGAGTCATTTCTCTCACATGTTCTCACTCCACTCTTCTCTGGTCGCAATTACATTGGCACATAACTTTTTTTAAGTCTTCTTCTTAAATATGTTATCACAGAGGTGTTACCACCATTTCTGATGGGCCCTGCCTTGGCCAGCAGCACATTCATCTTGGAGCTGGCTGGCATTGGCTCTGCTGGACATGGAGGAAGCTTCTGGCAGCTTCTTACAGAAGAAATCCCTGTAGCCTCCCCACTACCAAAACCCAGTCATGCAAACCCAATACCTTATATTAAAAAAACAAACTAGGAGGAACTATAAGGGTGCCATTTTCTTTATTTGACAAAAATTTGTAGCTGGAGAATTTGACCTAGTAGAAGAACACTCAGATTCACTCTTTTCCTCAGCTTTAGGGAGTACAGACAAACAGCTGCCATCTCCCCAGCTGGAATGCCTTCAGCTGCATAGCAACAGGGACCCAAGCTAACCTGCCTTAGTCTAGCAGGGGGGCTCTTGGCCTCATTGTAAGAGTCTTAGCTTTTCATACTTCGAACAAGCGCATTTCAGTCTTTTATTGAATGTTTATTTGATGAAAAACTGCACAAACTAGCCTGGGGGAGAAATTCAAATCCGAGTCTATCCTTCCCTCAGGTAAGCAAGCTCTACTTGCTGAGCTAGAAAGTTATGGTCTGATGAGCTTTAAATTATTTCTGCACAGTGGCACAGCTTTGAGAGGAAAATTACCTGAAGTCTAATCGTTAGGTGTTCTCCTAGGAAATGACAGACTTTTTCTAACATTCTAACACAAAGAAGGGCACCGAAGTGCTTGTGAGAATGGCCTAACAGCAGCTCATTCTGCAAATGTGTAAGTTGCACTGCCATCCCTCAAAATTTTAAAAGAAAACAGAAGCTTTCTGCTTTCCTGTGGAAGGAACAGATACACATCAAACCCCATGAAGCTGTATGAATTCTGAACTAATCTAACAACTCCTTCAAAGTCTTGAAAGGCAATAAAGTCAGCCACAGGCAAATGAAATTGAAAGCCTCCTCTACCTAACACCTGATCGTGTTTCCAGATAAGATAGTTTAGACATTTAATGCGATGGCTCTGAATATGAATTGCATTGTGAGGACTCACAGCTCTCTGCATGAATGGTCCAATACACTTGGAAAACTAATCTGGGTGTAGAAATTCCTTTTTGGAAAACAAACAACTGAGAGTCAGCTGATGCAGTGCTGAATTTCAAAGAATCAAGTATTATAATTTAAAATTCTTGCTAGATACTAATATTAGACGATTTCTTTCTTTACAAAATCTGGTTCTTCATTTCCTTGGAAGTATTTACACTTGTTTTCTTGTTCTTCTTCTTTTCTTGAGGAAGACACTGTATATATTTATACTAAAAATATTTTAAAGTTAACTTTATTACATGGTATTTTAGTAGACATTTTATCTATTTTCAATAGTAAATGAATTTATCAGTAGAGTTTCACTTTCCTCTGACTGTCAGGATGACATTAGAGGCCGGTGATGAAATCTTTGATTTAGTAATGATTTACATGCTGTACTTTCAAATCATAATGTGATTTTGTCACTTTTTTCCAAAGGCTACAGAGTATTTTATGTTTTGTTAAGGTAGTTGAGTATTCTAAAAGAAACAGAATGTAAGTTTAAAATGTGTTTTTGGAAGAAAAAAATAAACATAATGAACTACTGTATTGTTTGTCCTATCATGTTTCCAGAATTTATTGCAACTAAGGAATTAATTTCTAGGAGGAGAAAATCCTGCAAGAGTGTTTCCATACTACTAGGTACTTGTGAAACATACGTTTTGCCTTTTTGTAAGAAATAACATACATTAGTGTTCTTGACTATATACATATTCATGCAAGGACACACAGATATATAAAAAGAAAAACACATTTAATGAATACATGTTAAAAGAGGGGAAAAGAAATGGTAAAATGCATTAGAAATAAACTGATGCTGCCTAATTTAGCTCTTACAATTACAGAAACTAAATTATTTTTAAAAGCCTAAAATGTACCAACAACTTCTTTTTGTAGATTCCTTTAGTATTCATGCTCTTTACATTCCATTTTCTATTTAGATGACTTCCTGGCTAAACCTGACAAAAAAGTACTTTCTTACATACCTTATATTATGGGTATGGCCTCACATTTACCCATGCCTCTCAAATGATGGTTACCTTTTTGCCTTTTACACCCCTCCAGAGTAATATATAGTAATAGTGTTTGGAAAATGTTCCAACATTCAACTTTAGGAATGCCACACCAAGGCAGTGAAGTTCTCTCCTAATTACTTATCCTGGAAACTTTTTGCATACAAATGCCAGTAAGGAAAAAGCAGTAGAAAAACCCAAACCAAACAAACCAAAAAATCCCCAGCCTCTACCGTTAACTATCCTTGATCTGCTTACATTTAAAAATCTTAAAGATTTTTCTTCTTTCTTTTTTGTACCTTGCTGACAAACTGTACATTCTTGCAAGATGCAGAAGATAAAGTTTAAACTGAAGTTTGGTGTAAGTTCAAAATATACTCTATGTCAGGTTGCATTTAAGGGAGATAATTTTAGGCTGAAAACCATAGCAGGGAAGTCAATGCCAGTTTTTTTATTTTCATATATATGTTATTTTCATAGATATATAGATATATAGATATATAGATATATACACACACCTTTGTTTCTGGTGATTTACTCAAATGGAAACACTGCCTCCAGGATCATTAGTTGTAATTATCCAAGAAGCAGTTTTGACATTTTCTTCTTGGCCAAAATATTATTGCAATTACTATAGTGTCTTTCCAGATACGTGAAGATATTTCTTGAAAGTGATTCAAATATTAAGTTATCTACTCAAACTGTAACATAACTTCATAACTTTTAGAGCAACAGTCAGAAAACTTTCCCTATAATAACTTTTAATTTTAAATACATAAATGGCAACCATACTTCAAGCCAACACAGGAAATGTACCGGCTGCTCTGTACTGATTTGCAAATAAGACAAGACACAATATCATAAACTTCAACATAGATACCAGTCTTGTGGTAATGAAAGGAGCCAAAGCCATAACAACTTTTCTCTGTACTGAGAAATTATGAGAGGTTTTTACACCTGAAGAAACCTGATACACAAATATAACCCAGAATATTTAATGTATTTCAAAGTTAATTTGAAAAAAATTTGAAAGACAGAACAGGAAAAAGTGTTTAAACTTATATCCTTCCAGGGAGATCCTTTTTTTTTTTTCAAGGCCTGGATTTGGTTATTTCTTGACTTTCTGAATTTCAGAAATTTTCCCAGAATTCTCTGTCTTTCTTAGGCACATTTCTTTCCATCATAACTGAGGCCCATATCTCTGCTGCATTCTTGTCTCAGCAAGGATGCTGCATAAACTTTGAGATTCCAGTTCTATACTGTGCCATACTCACACCTATCCATATTTAAAAGGAATAATCTAATGGAAGATGTGAAATCATGATTCAGGAAGTGGGGGATCCTCTTGTGGGAAGAGGATCTTACAGGAAGAGTTTTTAAAAAGGCTGTACTTTAGGACTGTATGGTTTCTGTCACAAGCACAGAAATTAACGTAGCCAGTGCTCCAGAGACTCAGAGAATCTGAGTCTGTCCCCAGACTGAAGAAGGTCAACAAAAGACAGGATCTATCTGCACTCCAGAAATCTGCCAGTACAATTATTTCAAGACAAGACTTCACATCAGGTGAAGAACCGACAGTGAATTGTGCACACCTATCCATATTTTGAACCTTTTCTTTCCAAGCATATATATCTGCAAACATACGAAATTTCTGACTCTTTCTTCTTGACCCAACAACTCTTCCTACTTTTATTATTCTCTCATGAGGAAAAAAAAATCTAACTGGTAGTGAAAATAACTACTGTATCGTACATTTAGTCTATTTTAAGCCCTATGTATTTTGTGACAAAAGGAAATACAGTATTGTATTGCAGAAATAGAATGTAAAAAATATTTTTTCTACACTGAAACAATATTCCCGCCTCCCTTTTTGTGGCTCAACATATGAAATTATACATTGTTTAGAAGATCTATATTGGTAAATGTGAATTCTATTTCAATTTTTTAACAGATTTTGCCTTAACACAATTCAGAGAATGTTTAAGTAGCATACGTAGAGAAAGAAGCAGTGAATGCTATGGCACAGAGGAGGTGATTCAAAAAGCTTTTGGAATTAGGTGGTCTTTGCATTGCCAAAATAATGAGTACTGGTTGCAAGAATTCCCATGAAAGTATCTGTTCCACAAGAAATATAGCTCTATAACCATTCTGCATTACACAAGAAGGAGACAGTATGTATTGTTCTTAGAAATGCCTATTCATCCTTCCATTTCCTTCTTACAGAAGTCTTAGCTACATTTTCTATACTCAAAATGGAAAAAAAATAGTATTTCTCTATTCTGTGATAAATGTTCCATCTGTACTGTCACCCACTGTGTACAATCACTGGCAATTTCATGCGTTGTTTTTATTTGTAACAGTGTGGTAGCATAGAAGTGTACAAAGTTTTTCAGCCAGTAGAAAATACTTAGCACAAAACACAAAACTTACTGCGAAGAATTCATGTGTGTATTTAGAATTCCATATTTTAGACCCTACAGCTTCCTAATGCACTAGTTCCCATTTTCAGAGTAACTTCTGCGAACTTGCCACTCAGGAATGTTACTGTGTATGTATCTAATTCTTGTCAAACTCTTGACAGGCTCTTTTGAGTGGACATAAAACCAGCAGAGTTTGGTAGTGCTAGACAATATAAACCTAGGTTTTGAAGATATCTTGTGCATGTATAGCTGCATTGCAATGGCAGTAACACTTAGCTCATATGCAGAGCTGAAATGTTATTCTTAACCTCTTCCAGCAACATCCGTTCCTGAGTAATCTCTAACAGGAAATCCCAAACAGTGCTACTATTCAAATGTAAAGATAATGTAGGAACCTCTGGCTGAGATAACTATTTTAATGATTATCTGAGCATAATTTCATAGCGCTTTTAGTTAGAATTACATTTGGGAAGACTGGAAGCACAAGGATGTCTGCTTGTATGGATGAATTCTGAAATACATCGATAGACTGTCTTCTGCTTCTCTGACAGATGTCATGTAAGCTAAGAAAAAAGCTATTTTGTAATATCTCACAAGTAGCACATTTAACGTATATGGCATAGCCAAGGTGTTGTATTCATTAATGCATACTAATCTAGCAAATGAAAGTCCAAGCTTTAGATAGTTCTGCTGTGTTAGATTCAATGTGTCTTGCCTCCTTGTGACTTTTAAAATTTTACTTAGATTGTTTCTTCTTTTAGATTTCTGTCTCTCTGGATCTTCAAAGCGACCAAAGCACCAACACCAGTGTGTGTCTCAGGTTTAGAAGCTTTGCTTCTAAAGTCCATGCTTGGAGTCAGAGTTTAGAAGAAACAAATTTGCCTTGTCTTCTTCTTCCTCAGTGTTGGATGATCATCTGATCTGAAATAATTTTCCTTTTCAAAGAACTACTGAGCTACCAGATTAAGTTTTCATGAAACACATGAAGATAGATAAATTTTGTGGTTATGCAGTAGAGGTTTTCAATACCAGAGGTTAGAAAATATATATACCAGATAATTAGAAAGATAAGGTCTTATTACTTTTATAAAAGAACAAAAGGGAAAAAAAAAACACATAAAGAGATATGCTTATAAAATTAGGCACTACTGAAATATTTAAAAAACAAACCTAAGTTTGCACAAAATAGTGTCCTCATGGTTGTTATCTCCCCTTCATGTACCACACTGCTAGGATTTTAAGGCTACACTGACCAAACAAGTTGATCACCGATAGAGGAAAAGAAAACAACTACGCTAAGTCATGTTCTGTGGTGGCTGTCTACAGGAAATTGTATATCTACATCAAAAATTCTTTAAAGAAGAATAAATATATTTTATTCCCTAATGCCCTCTGCTTCACTCAAAAATTTCACTCCTTAGGAGCATATACTAAGACGTGTGTTCAAAAGATATAAAAATAAGAATTACTGGGTCTAGGAACAGCAATCAATAGAAAAATATGTGAAAAGAGTAAGTATATAATACCTAGGAACTCAAGATGCAATGAGCTCAGCTATGATGGATAGACTTTTTTGAAAGGCTTTTCCATCTGAAAAAAAAGCAGCTTCTTTTTAATAGAAGCATGCCAGATGCTTTAGCAGAACCTCCATTTGTCAATCTGATAGAAGACTGTGTAATTTACTGCCTGTGATGCTAATGATAGTGCCTAGATCTATGAAAAAGGTCTGAATCATTTTTTTACAGAAGCTTGGTGGGCACTGAATTACAACAGAAAGTGGAGAAGAAGAAGTCTTGAGATTGATGGTGTGTACCATTCTGTTCTTTCAAGAAATATATGACCACTGTGGTTCCATTGTACTAGACTCAATGAACCAATTTATGAATTAACAAGTGGCAGTGTGAAGTAGCAGTTGCTAAAAACAGCATGTGTTAATCAATGATTTAAGAAAACATTTGTGCATGTGTAGAGTTCCATTCATAAAGAGCAAATAACCGAGGCTGAGTTTTTTGGAAGAAGAAACAAATATCTGTATTTAGATCTCAGTATTCTTTTTCTCCAAGATCCAGGAGCAAAAAGCAAAATGAATGTAGGTACAATCTGCCAATCAAATTATATTGAAATGCCAAATTAAGCAGAGTCTTGTCCTAGTAACCCCACAATGTGACATGATAAAGCTACATGTTATTTAATAGTTATTAAAGCTACAACCCCCATTCTCCTTACTTTCATCCTTCTAACCTTGGGTCTAAACGGAAACAGAAGAGAGAGAAGGTATAGACAGGTTCCATCTCCAATTGCAAAAGCTCCTGACCACTGTCACTTGGGATTTGGTTAGTGCCACGTCAGTTCCACAGCTGTACAACAGCAGCTATAAGAATATCTGCGGGGGAAGAGTAATAATGGATTGTTCTATGGAGTAATTCTGAGACCAGGAGACTTACACATATGGACATATACCTTGTGCTTGTTCTGAAAAATAAAGGAATCTGTCCTGCCTTAAATATTGCAAATAATTAAATAGAGCCAAATCTAAACTGTGCTTTGAAATATTTTACTTCTTTGCAAAGTTGGCACATCGTTGCAAAAACACCCCAAATATTTTCTCCTACTCATCAGTATTAAGTCAAAGCTACTTATTTTGCAAAAGCTTAGTTCAACATTTAAGATAGCCATACAATGAAAAATGAAAATTAAAACCCCACATCATCTGTCTATTTCTACATATATGATTTCTGCTGAAGTGAATAAGCACTGTACTTACATAACTGATGAGGTAATTAAGATCCTGTGTTTTTTTTTCCCTGTGCCTGCTGGTTAATTCTAAGATTAGTGTTCACTTTAATGTTGAGCTTCACACAATGTTTCAATATCATGCTGTAGATAAATTGTTGGAGTCCTGAGCATTAAATCAATAGGTCTTCTGTCTTGTTCAAATAACCAAGTTTCCCTTAGGCAAACCCCATGCTGATACCCCAGTGTGAAACTCATTATGTTACTTGTGGACTAAAATATGACAAGTTATCTAATAAATAATTAATAACAAATGTTATAAATACAAAGAAGTTTACTTAATGAAAGAAGAGTTTGATTTTTCACTGTCTTAGAATTCAGTTTAAGGTAGATATTAACTTGGCACAATTTAAGCAATTTGTATTAAAAAATAAAATAAAAATAAAAAGAAATTAAAAAGACCAGATTGGATAATGGAAAACCACTTCCAAGAAATATATTTTTAAAAAGTTAGATGTCAAGATGGTTGCACATGCAGATTAAAGTATTTTTGTGAATGGCAGGAAGGAGAGAGAAATGGAAGGAATTATACAGCTAGAGGCAAGCTCTCCTGCTAAACAACAAATCTGGCAGAGACTGTCATAAGTTTTTTACTGCAAACAACTCTTGAAGAAGAAGGCCCTAACAAAGTAAATGAAAGCCCAAATTTCAACAGTACCATTTGCACTGAACTCTACTAAAACTGCATTATCACCCCTCAAATTTTGTCTTAAATACATCTGTTTCCGGAAAGTCCAAAGTTAATAAGATCGGGTATGATGGAAAGAAGTGGGTACAGAAGAGAAACTACCCATGAAGAAATAGGAAAATTGTTTAAGGAGAGAAGTGCTTCAGAAAGGTCATTGTCAATCAGAAAAAAAAACCTGAAAAGTAAAGAAAATTTATGACTATAGAGACGTACATAAAAGCTTATTTTATATGGAAATAATCCTCTTCAAAAATATAAAGACTAATCATAAAATCTGTTATAAGTTTTCTGTTTGTTTTTGTGATCTATTTAAGAAATAAAAATTGTAGAAGAGAGAAAATTATCCATAAGGAATTACTGTTTCCCACAGGAAAGGATACACATCCTTAGCAAAAACAAAAATAAGGATAAAAGGAATAAGGCATAAGAAGAGGTCAATAGGAGACAACATCTTTTCATTTTACTATTTAAAATCCCTTAAATTTCTCATGCACCTTACAAAAAGATTTTCTGCCAGTGTTCAATTCTTAAACTGTTTTATTCAAACAAAATGCTGTGTTCAAAAGACCCAAGGAATTTGAGGAATATCTGTTACTTCATCAAATTAAAGCATATGAAAGGAAAACAAAATACTGTGTTAGTTAAAATCAAAGCTCTGAACAGGCTGGTTACTCTCAGAGAATATGGCCTTAAATAGTCATGTATGTGAACACTGATTCCTTCAATGCTTTTTTGTATATCTCCACCTACTAAGCAACTGTAAACCCAGTGTTAGTACTTTCTCAACAGCTATGTCTTTCACAGTCTCTGACATCTGTTCTAAATTAATGATAACCCATTCTGATACAAGGAGCCATGGAGAATGTGTTTAAACTACTGTACAATTTTTAGTAGAAGCAAGTCTCATAAGCTCTTTGGTTCCATGCTCCTCTCCTGTTAAGTTAAAGACAACAGTAGACAACTCAAAGTTGTGACTGATTTTCCAATTAGAATGGAATTATTTTATATGAGCTTTCAAAAGGATGTCATTTGGTACCACAGGGAGTGTGATATATGGTCCACAAATCTTTTCAAGATTTTTTTTTCCTTTCTACATTTCAAACAAAAATGAATGTAGTATAGAGAGTTTTGCTATCAGAGGAATGACATTCTGCACATTATATAATACCTAATATAATGAATCCTTGGATACACTATAGATTTAATAATAAAACTCAGTTCTGGCAATTGTATGCATGAACAACCCTACTAAAGTCAATGCAATTATTTAGATTGAATTTATGCATAAATATTTGAAGAATGACTACAAATCTTATTGAACAGAAATCTCACAAAGGGTTGCTTTTCTGTCTTAATTGACCAATAACAACTTAAAAGTAAAGCTGGTAATACATACTACCACATTTCAAATCATAAACTAACTAATTTATGATTAAGTCTCCTGCATTTCTATTTCTCCTCCAAGTATAAAATTCTAAAGGCAAGGAGTTCTACCATAAGATTTCCACTTTTTCCTTAAAATGAAACACAAAGTATTTATGTTCACTATGGAGGTCACTTTTGCAAACGGATGCAGATCTTTAAAGTCTGAACAACATGCTGAGCCGAAATGCTGCCTTCAACTTCTTGTGACTGAATGGCTGTTTCTTCTGCACTGCTGATGTGTGACTTCTAATTGTTTTCTGTCCATTCTGTGAAATACCAAACCATTGCAGGGAGATGCTGGCGATCACAATCAGGCGTCAACGCCGTGAAGGCAGATGCTTCATTGGCGAGCTGCTTCGTGCCCATGCTGCTAACAGTGAAGGCAGCACTACCCCCATAAGATGTCGTGTGCTTTCTCACAGGCTATTGCCATCAGGACTATGACAGAGCAGCAAAGATATTTGATATTAAAAAAATGAATACAAAATAAGGCCTGCAGTCACAGAGTCCCTTTAGAGTATATGTTAGTAGCAAGCAAACTCAAAGGGCTAATTTATGGCCTGAACACACAAAAAAGTATTTTCCCTTATATTTAAAGCTTTATTTTATTGAAAAATATTAGATGCTTTTTCCATATAATGACATTTTGCTTTATCTTAAAACAGCAATATTTCTTCGTACCTTGATGTCTCTTTACAGCTTTTGTTATGATTTAATAGATAGACTGGATGCATAGCAGCTACGTTCTGATCAGGATTACATAGAATCAATAGCAACATGTTGAAAAATAAAAAAAAAATTCATAATTTTACTTCATAACCTTATGAAATACTTAATAAAAAATCTACCTATTCACTTTGATCTTCATTTTTATTGTTTACACCAATTCAATTTCTTCACAAAAGCCATCTTTTAGTATCAAGGTATCTTTAATTGGCTTTAAAAGTGTATTCTAATGGAATTTTCTCAGATAACCTTTAACAGTTTAAACAGGTTAAATTTTAATGTCATTTATGTTGGAAAGGTGTTCAAAATATTATACTATTAAATATTTAATGATATCATTATGGAAGATTTAGCTATTTTCAAACTAGACTCAGGAGGCCAGAGGTATCACTCCACACTACTTCTTGAATTGTTAAACAGGTCTACTGAGATTTGTAATCTTTTTCAAAATTTAATAATATGGTTTAGGTTGCTGCTAGCTTTGCAAAATATAGTATTCTTACACAGATGTGACTGCTAATTAAAAAGTCTCTTGTGACTGCGAATGGGTTTCAGCGTGCTGTTTTTGTTCATCTTTGTATCATTTAGGAAAATTTGGAGCATTCAAGTATTTGTGTATTTATAATAATAATGTACATAAAAGACTACACTCAGTCCTAACTACTGCATAGAACTATAAGAAAATCGTATTTACATGCAAGTGGCTTATAGCTACAATATTGTTGCCACTAAAAGAATTAATCTATGATTCTTGTCAATCAAACACTTCAGTAATGACACCCGTACTATATCTCTTTTGAAACAGTCATTTGTTGAAATATCTGCAGATCGTGTGTACCAGGTATCCCGAAGGGGGAGAAGAAAAAGTTTGTTTTGTGAGTGATTGAGAGTGCTTTAAACAAGCCTTCTTATTTTAAATGAGGGATGGAAATTGACAGGCTGTTAGCGGAAATCAGAATAAGAACACATCTATGTTATAAGCTAAGCTTCATATCCTTTGAAAAGAAGAAACAGTAAAACATTTAAAATCATAGTATAAGAATATGAGTTAAAAATGCATTGTCACCTAAGTAAGAGTAATTTTAATAGAATACAGAAACAGAAGACATTATAGTAATTGTTAGAGTTATACTTCAAAAGAACAATTAATTCTTTCCCATTCTGAGGTACCATGTAACTATGTTAAAGAATAACTGAAATGTAATATTTGTAAGGCATATTATAGTTAACTTCTCTCAAATTGCTCTTTTCAAAATTTACAGAGAAAAGCACCACGATAATAATATACTGTGTAAATTTATCTAGGTAAGCTCTCTTATTTATTGATTCTTTAAGATTAATCCACTGCTAAAAGATGTGAGTGTTATTACACTACTCTAAAAAAAAAAAAAAAATCCAAACACTATTTTAATACTATTTGGGGCAGCATTAAAGTAGAATTGTGAAAACAATACAGAAGAAAATGTTGAAGTCATGGGACAAAGGAACTTTTACTTGTTGACAAACATTTTCTTTCTTTTTTTTATTTCTTTCTCTCCCAGGTGAACTTTGGATTTTAGAATACTCTTAAGTAAACAAAGTTTACAGATTTAAAGAAATAATTAATTAAATCAATAAAATATCTGTGCTTAATATGCTGCCAAGTAATATATCCTAAAAAATAACACACAAAAATTTAAACAATTTTCAACTGCAAATACAAATAGAAGCCTAAACAGTCTAAAAATGTCAATTTCTATCTGAAAAAATCTACAATAAGGAAAATGAAAAAAAACTTCTGTAAGTTTTACATTACCCACCAGAGTAATATTCCTATTTCTTATACTTTAGCATAGCTCAAACCACTATTTTAAAAATAATTTTGTTTCCACTTATAATATTTGCGAGTACAGAGATGAAACAACTCAACCTCTTCAGGAGAAAATGGAATTGAGAATGATTTGCTTGATATTAATTTTATTTTGCTAACTGCCAATGTGTCTGTATATGTGGGAGTATGTATAACTCAGAAATTTATGACATGGGCAAAAAATATGTATACCTGCCTATATAATTAGTGCACCATTTTCAGTGCTTCTGGTCCGATAACCCCATAAAAATAGCCAAGATCACAGAAATAATAGGTGGCATAAAAAAGGAAGAAATGCATTGTCAAAACCACAGCTTTATTGGATGTATATCTCAGCTAAAGTTGCAGTCCTGTGTTATAGAACAGATAAGTTGATGACAACCTGCAGAATTTTTCCATCATTTTAGATTCCCTTGCAAGAATTCCATCTGCAACAGAGCTTTCTCTTCCTTGCTTCAGGACAATGTTGTGCAGATGAGAATTTTTGCCTGAAACAAGACGAAAAAGATGAAAACATTAGATCTCTGACTATAGCAGTTGGATCTGAAATGTTGCTTCTGTTGGAATGCATTACCAGTGGCAGAAGTATTTTTTCTTGCAAGTGTATTATATGTTTGATAAATTATTAGAAAGTTCTAAACCAGAAAAGTCTTCAAGTAATATATGTAATCGTGCCTTATTCAAGGGCAAAGATTTAACAATTATACTGTGTTTTTTTAAGTTATTCGGTGTATTTGTTTGGGGGGTTATTGCTTTTTTCTTTCTATATGTAGTCAATGCACATGTCCATATTACTTAATGTATTTTATACCAAAATTATCAGATAAAACCCGAGAAATCTGGAGATTAATACAGAAAGAATATTTAGCTTAGAAGCTTCAATGTCCCTTCATATGCCAGGTTTCAATTGTGTAACTGCACTAAGAGTCCCATAAAATTCATTAAAAAAAACACTGTGAACAAGATGCTGGCAAAAGATAAAGCAGCCTTATTAGCCACAATGATTCATTACTCTAGAGTCATTAAACTCTTTTTGAGTATCCTAAAATACAGAAGACAAAAACTATCCTTTGCTCTGATGTACTTTTATATGATACTCTTTTTTAAATTTTATTTTTAATCTCTGGACCCAGGATCAAGCTCTAATCTCAGTGGAAAAATGGTGATTTTTGTGTCCCCCAAAATGTGAAACCTAAGGTTGTGGTAAGCATTTGGTGACGAGAATTCAAGACTTGACCATTCCTTTTTCTCTAATTCACTTGTTCAGAAAAGAGTTGAATTACAAATGTAAAGAATGAACATTGTAATGGATCAGTAACATGTAAAAAGTGTGTAATAATTTTAAGTCCAGTGATAGAAAATAATGAAGAATTGAAAGTGGTGAGAATGAATAAATAAGCAGGCCATGCTGTTTCAGAAATCAAAATTTGCCAATCCAGACAGCTACAAATATCCATGAGAACAAAAAGATGGCACTGCTGATACTTGCAGCTACTACAATTAAATTAATTTAAATGCTAAGTGAATGATCAAAGTCATACTTCTAGACATATGAGGACAGAGGTTATACTGTGGCTAATATGGAAAAAAAGCACCTACTAAGTTTCAACATGTAGCAAACACAGGTGTAAACAAGATTCCAGTTCATATAGCATATCGAAAGCTACTGAGGAAAACAAAGCCATAGAGTCTCCTGACAATAAACAGAAAGGTATAAGTGAACTGGGGAAAAACTGGGAAGAAGTTTAAGACTGGGCAGGAGACCTAGCTTCTGAAGAAACTCTCTCTTTGTCTTGTTTGCCCTACTGCCCAAGAAGTAACACAGTAAGAAAAAAATTTCTGCAGAACAGTGTAAACAGAGTATGTTCGACTGAGCCCACTCTACGATGACATTAAAGTTTCAGTACTTTGCTACAGTTTTTGTTTTATTTATAAAAAAAATATTTCTGAGATTTAAATTATTAAAAGCAATAGAAACAAATTCAAAGATATTTCCTTTTGACATTTTGGATATACAGAAAAATTCCGTAGACGTAAAGAAAGGTAATATAGTTTTTTGGGTAGTGATTCTCAATTTTTTATCAAGTCCACAGGGAAAACTGCAATTGCTCCCAGACCATTCTTCGGATGTTGATGTACTGTAATTACTGCACAACTCTAGGCTAAAAAATAGGAACTGTAGCAAAAGACTATCTCATCAGAACCCTTAAGCAAACAATTTCACCAGGCTTTTACAATAATACAACATAGTTCCAGAAAATTACTGAGTAAATTTATGTATTCATTTAGACATATTTTTAGTTTAGTGAACTAGAAAATTCTATTTTCTATAAGTAATAGTGGAATAAAACAGTATAAATTCTGCCATTTTCCAGACATGTAAGATTGTTTTAACAATGGTATCCTTAGCTAGGGTGGGTGAATGACAGGACTGAGTCCTAAATTCAGTTCTTGTATGTAAATGCTCTATGAAGACATATAAGGCAAGTGTTAATACACATGGCGCAATACATAGAGCAGTACCGTACTAGAAGGAACATCTCTACTGGGTTGATCAAAACCAGATCAAGAAGAACATGCCATTGGTTTCTTGGATAGCCTGTGTTGATGGTATTTCCCCTAGACACATATGCTACATTTCATGGAGCAGCTTACACTTCACTGTGTGTCTGCACAGCACCTAGGGTAAGTACTAAGGGGTTTTCCTGCTTCTGTCTTATTAGCTCAAGAGTCATTCTTTCTCCAAGTGTTAATAATCAGCATCTCAAAAGGGCTAAAAGCCACTTCCCCCAACATAGCTCAGTAAGAAGTCTAGCTTCCTGACCCCAATTCTTTTTGATTTTACACTTGTCATTAACAGTATCTTAATTAAAGCCTAACTGAATTTCACTTGTAAACCTTATTTCAAGAATTTTATAGAAATGTCAATTTGCCATAATTATTTCTCTAAAGTAATGTAATTGTCACTTCCTGTACCATAAAACTTGATATTTAAACTTTCATAGATATTTCAGATATAGTTCCAGCATCATGTGCTAGAATGGAGTATGCAATTCTGAGTCTCATTTAGTGAACTGTACATCAAAATCAAACATCTTACTCCCTCATAACACAAATTATTAGTGTATATTAGAAGGTAAAATTACAGAGCAAGCTAAGATGCCTTCCCACATATCAAGAGGCAGGTGTTCCTAATCTGCTCTCAAATTTGGGCATACATTTTCCCAATAACTGGGGAGGGGGATAGGGTGGAAGAATTTCTATGTGCATGTGGGGACAGCCACATACACAGTGCGGCATGGTCTCCACCTTGCTATTCAGTCAGATATGGAGATTCAAGGGATCATTTGCCTAAAAAAAATATTTCTCACATATTTTTAGCATTTTACAGATAATATGTTACAATTTGAAATCAGTTGATTCAAAGAAAATAGGGAAAGTTCTCTCAGCAACACAGGTGATAATTTCAGCTACACTGTTTTTGTGGAGTTCATCTGCTATCAGTCACCAGTGTTTAATTACTCCTGCTTTTAGGTCATCATCTTTCACTCAGCTCTCTCTATAGCTCAGTAATATATTACAGTCTTTTCTCCCAGTATTGATCTTTCTGTTGCCATTCTTGCATCAAGGTTATAAGACTGCACTGCATATCCACACAGAGTCTAAAATTAGAGGTAAATAGAACTAGCATGTTAAACAGCTTTGTACTACATCACACTCATTTCTTAAATTACCACTGAGTTTTCTGTCTATTGTGTATTCAGTGTAGATTTAGGATACTGTTTGAAACCACACAAATGTATATGGCTTGAGAGTTGCCTCTCTGACTTGTGTCTTTCCCAGCATGATGCTGCTGGAGCTAACATAAACAGATGTGTCTGAAATATTTTGGTAAGAAAAGAAAGACTTGAGTCATTCTTTATTAAAATTATTTTTCATAATACCATACCACAAAATAAATTAAGAAAGTCAGTTTTGGTGACTACATGTTACAAATTTAAAGTACCATTTTACAATGTAACATTTTACAATGACATTTTCTGCTGACCTGTCCTCAGACACTTCTGGGATGGTCGGATAAACACCAGCATCCTAGCATCAAATTTCATCATGTTGCATTACTTTGACCCTGCCAAGAATTGACAAAATAGCAAACATAAATACCATAAAACAAGCACAGTTTCTAGAATGCAGCAGTGTCTCCCAGTCAACCAGAACTGATAGAATATAATGCTTTGGAATTCTGCTTTGCATTATGTAAACCTTAAACTAAATTAATGAGCTGTTCTTTGTGCTTTCTAAACAGGATATTAGAACATTTCTGAAATTTTTCTTTCCTTTGTTTTCCACTATAATCACTGTCTTGCTGGGGTACTGCTTCAGTCTGCCATTCTTCATCAAGAACAGCTTTTCAAGCACTTTTAACCATTCTTGTGATAGTGGCAGTCTTATGTGAGATAAAGACAAAGCAGAGCTATATGTTACCATTATAATGTGGGCACTTGACTGTATGTCACTGGAACAGTTCTAATACTGCCTGCATGCAGACTTTCAATACCGCAGCCTAAAATCATAGATCTCACTTCCGAGTCCTACAGAAGAGTCTAGTGCTAGATATGCAATTTCTCATACTTGCACTGTCCTCCTCTAGGGAAGCAAGGCTCATACTGCTCTGTAATATTTTCCTTTCAGACATGCCACAAGTACAATCTGAACAAGAATTCTGAAGTGTAACCCTTCTGTGAGAATCTAAAATTGTGACATCATACTGTATTGTATGTTCTTATAGAAATTTACTATACAATTAAAAAATTGATATCTTGTGGCAATTACTCAAAAGTAAACAGTACATCCTCGAAGTGTATATTAGTTTGTGCTGAAACGATAAAAAGCAAAAGCACCGTCCTTTTGGGTTAAAAGAACAACTATTTGAAGAGGGAATGAGGCCAGCCTATTTGATTGCTAGTTTAGGGAACTGAAACAACCATTTGACAAACCTTTCCAGACTGTTCAGTGAAGTAGGAAGATTGGCATCAAAGATTCAATTGCCACCAAAAACTGACAGAACAGTTTAACTGTATAGTTCACTGGCAGGTTTACAAAATGCTGAGGCAAATATTTTTAAGGCCTCAAAAAGTCATAGCCAAGAAATGTTTCCCTAGTTCTGTATCAACCTTCTTTTTCTACCAGCTCAAATCCAAATATTATTCTTCTTTGTTCTAGAAGGCATAGCCAGCTGGGTTCTTGCATTTATAATCTAATGTACAGAAAAAGGATTAATAATTACATAATTTTTTTTTTTTTAATTTGCAGGGTCACATTTTTGAAACTGCTCATAGTTATACATAACACATTTCTTTCCTCAGCATATATTTTGGAATAGAAATCTGTTCCTCCTACAATAAGCAGAGGATCATTTGTTGTTGGGGGTTTTTTTGGTTTGGTTTGGTTTTTAATTTTCTTTGTAAAATCAGGAACAAGAATGGCTAGTTTTAACTCCTCTCAAAATCAATAGGAAATAGTCTATTACTAGTTTCAGCTATTCTATATTAGCTACTTGCAGCAATATAAAAAGCGGATGAAAAACTAAGTCTGAGCAACAAAATCTAACACAATTTGAAGATATGAATTGCATATGTTATGCAAGATAGAAAATAATTCCTGTATACAGTTGTGCAGTACTTTAAATCTCTACTCGCATTTAAATTCTTTAAAATTTTACTGGAAGTATCTATATTCACAAATTACAAACCCAAATATACTAAGCCTGGTTAACACACATCATGCAGAACACTTACCAGCTTAACGTTTGAAGCCAATTTGAAGCATGTCATGAATTTATATTGGGGGTACAAAATAGATATCTAATGTGACATCCTGAGGCACAGTTAATGAGATTGTCTTATGTAAGTCTATCTAGTAATATGATCATCTCTAATGAGATTATTCTGAAGTAATTCCTTTACAAATTAAATTAATGAATTATATACATTCACAATGCAAGTATACAGAACTGAAGTGTTCTTAAGGTGTTCTTTTAAGGTTAAAACCTAGCATTTAAGGTTAACCTTAAAAGTGTTCTCTTAAGGTTAAAATCAAAGCATTTCTCTATCCCTCTTAGGACTGAGACATTATAAATACAATAATATGTTGCATTAAATCAGAGGAGGCAAAAACCAAGGAGACACACAGGAAATAAAATGTTGCCAAGAATAGTATATTATCTTTGTGAGTATCATGTGTCTTTTGAAAATGATAATCAAACAAATAAAGAGAATACAGCTGTTTGCTGGAGCCCAGTACCGGATACTGCAGGTACAAGAATCAAAGAGAATACTAAAACTTAGTATTGAATCTGCTGAGTTGGAGAGGAAGGGCAAGGGAAAATGATTTCTCATCCTGAAATAAAGATACATAAGGAGAAGAGAAAGTATAAAAAAAGCACATTGCAATGACAGGTTGCATTCAGCTCGGTTGATCAGAAATTGATGTAGTTGGGAGCTTTAAAATGGAAGGGTAAATTGAAGGTGAGGGGGAACAGATATAAGTCATTACTAGTTTAAACCTTTTACCTATGTGCTGTTTCCTCTTATGAAAAATGAACCTGGCTATAAGAAGCTTCTTTTAGCCACTTGATTGTTGTGCTGTTAGGAGCTATCAGACACACTATGGTGGGGATTTTTGTGTAGATCTTGTATTTATCTCATTGATAAGCCCAAACAGTCATTAGGAGACACAGCACAAGGCATATCTCTTGTAAATTTTCTGTAATAGAATTCAATGATGCATTTAATTGCCATAAAGGCAGGAGCCAGCATCCTGTGAATATCTTGATTCACCTCCAGTTTTGCCTTACTGAGAAATGCTTGGTAGCACTGTTATTTTTCATGAAATAACTGCACAAGGGCATTTCTTCCTTGTTGTGCAAAGCTTATCCTCTGCCTATACTATTTCTGTCAGAGTGATCTAAAAGTGTTTGGTACTGGCAACCTTTTTTCCACTGATAATAGAGACATTTAACCAGCGAGTTAATTTCTCGTCCACTTGAAGCATTTGAAATATCATTTAATCTGGTTTTGAAGATATTAAACCTAAGCATTGAAGCCATCTGTATCATATAGATCTGTATCATGTTGCCAAGGTCTGATATCTAACAAAATATTTTGGTTCCAAGGATGCAGAATCCCATTTCCTGTCCTTGTCTTCCTCCCAGCTCTCACAGAAACCATGCTCTTCCCTATGCAGGCAGGAGCACCACTGGCAAGCAGGGCCCCTGATATTTGATATCCTGTTCAAGAGTCTCTCTGTTCAGGTGTTGTCACCCTGCCTTTGCAATAAACTTATCTTAGGTCGTCTGGTGCCTACTCGATCAGAGAATGTTGTTTGGTACTACATAAAAATGGAAGATTTTAAAAATCCCTGAATGAAAGAAAAGGTAGCTAATAAAAGCAGCACAGCATGACAATAGAAAAGAATATAAAGGAGACAGTACCTTTTTTATGTGCCAAATTCCATAGAACTTAATGTGTTCGGTCACTCTGAAGGGCAGGCAGAAAAGGCTTGCAATGTGGGGAGCTGAGGATATTGTTCACACAAAGTGAAAGATTACACAGAAATTGTGACTTTTAATGGTGACTCTGAGATTTTTTCATCCAATTGGGCAAGGGATTTAAGCTTTTGCCATCGTGGCATACCATTTGAAACAAGGCAGTAGAGAAAGGACAGTGCTTTAATACGCTGGAATTTGGCAAAGGTATGTCAAAAAGATACTAAAGCAACAGATTTTACCATGTGACCATGACGCCAGAGAGGACCGATTTAAGTCAATAAAGATATTATAGTGAAAATGGAATCAAATCACTTCAGACTACTGCCAACCTGGTCCTGTGGACTAACTGCCTGTCAAAGAGCATTAGGCATGTTCCTGGAATACGTCCCCCAGTTTATTTTCTTCCCAGAAGAATTCAGTGCATGTGCTCTGCAGCTGCAAGGTAATGTGAAACCAAGTACAGTAAGTGGGATGGTGGGAACAGTTGCTTCATAATTGCATTACTGATCTCAGCTAAAGCACTAGTGTAAATACAACCCTAGGACTGCTGAAGCACTACCAGTTAGGTTAGCTCCTTTTCTGATTTTAATGCATCAGTAGAAAGGAAAAAAAAAAAAAAAGAAGAGCACTCCTTTTAGTAAAGGGAACTGACCGACTCTATCCTCCCCTGCAATTACAGGACTATTCCAAAGACAGTTGTGCCTAAATGCTACATTAAGCAATTTTCAGATCTCTAAAGCTGACTTGTAAGCACAATTTTGCATAGGATTCTTAAAGAGAATCAGTCAACAGTATTAATTTAAATTAAAGCAGAAAGATTATGAGAACCAAGGCAGAATTTTTCATGCCTATAAAAGGATGTTTAACATGGCAGGGTGGAATCTTCTCCCTGAATAGCAAAGGAAAGAACTAGGCACACACTGTTTCTAGAGCTTATGCCATTAACAGTGCTTGTCACTCATGACTCTGCGGATGGTACTTGTATCAAGGAAACTCAGTAGTCTGCAAATGATGTTTTTCAGTCCTAGGCAAGAGGCTACTGAAGCAGTGGATTCTCTACGATGTGGCAGAAAAAGATAGAACCTCTCTGCTTGGCTTCCTTATTTACTGCCCATTCTATAACAGTGAAATCATAGCAGACATGGCAAGTAACAAGACTATTTCACTGAGAGATTTCTCTATCCAAACTAATTCAGCTTGCCACAAAGCAAAGTAGCTACTTAAACAATTACATTTTGGCTTCATTTCTGTCCCCTTGCAATTACTCACAAATTTAATAAAAAGTGACTGTAAAACAAAAACTATATCTTTGAATTGCAAAAGGAGAAATAAATGGCTTGTCTACTTGTCTGAGAAAATCCATGTCTAAACTGTATTATAGGGAACCCCCCAAAATCTGGTCCATCCTGGTATTATACCAGGTTAAATAATTCCAGATATCTTTGGTCATGTTTATAGCTGGTGATCATTGCCTTGTAAGCTGCTGCACTTACAGAGTGGCCAGAAACAAAACTGTGTCTCAGTTCTCATGGACTGCTACAATTAAGCAGGCATGGTTATAGAGCAAACGCCTGCCCTATAGCAACTGGATAGCCATTCCAACAAGTTGGATCTCTTGTGAACAAACAGAAACAAGCTGATATACCTACAGTTCTTTAGAAGGCATTCATGCTGACATTATAAGGGACATTGACACTTGCAGGTATTTGTTCTTGGTGGAAATTGGAATCAGGAAAGAGGCGTTCTCTTACAACGTTCTACTTGACAAATGGTGTCCTCAAATTTTTTTAATATTATAATGGTACAGCAGTCATATAAATAGGCATGCTACTAACCTGCTAGATCTTTACATATATATGATAAATTTTTCTGTTTACACTTACAGTTCCACCCAAAATATTATTTACTAATAATTTGGAAATTGCGTATTCTGAGTGTGCCAAAAAATGACACCGTAAATCCCAAATGAAATAATAACAATGTTTTCTACTAGAGTCGGAGGTAGCGTTCATTCCTCTAATGCATGTTTAGCTAAATATTTGCCATTGCAATATGACACTTATCTCATTCTTGTCCCCACCTCTTTGGCCAGAAAATTCCAAGCTGGTTTTGACTTGCTGTCTCCAGAAAATATCTGAGGATGCCACAACAGAACTAAACTAGAAAGGTTAACAGCATACTCATTAGAGTGTGAGGTGCCAAGCCTTTCTCTAGGAAGTGGTCATGCATTGTGTTACCTAAAGAGGTCACTCCACTACAATAGTACTTGCTCTCTGAATTTTAAAATCACTTCCATGCTGAATTATTCTCCTCATTGCTCTTGGGGCAGACTCTGCCTCCCACTGTAACAAGATTAAGCTCATTCCATAACTGTCTGGACACTACCTTGGGATCTTGGCAGGCTTCCTGCCTTGCTGAAACCAAGATGAAGCATCTGCTGTGCCATTATACAGTCTTGGCATATGCATCCCTTAAGAAAGGATATTGTGACATAACCAGTGGAGCACAAAAGCCCTTACTGACTTAAAGACCCACAGGGCTATTGCCATCTGCTTATTAATTAGGTGCACTAGGTCCTGATTGTTACATATGGAATGAACCAGGCTGCTGGTGGCTCAGTCCACTGGAATGCTCTGGTTATAAGAAAAAAAATTTCAAGAAATAGGAAATAAGTGTCCTTGTTTGAATTGCCCGGTACAATGTCTCCCAGTGTTATAAACCTAAATCATTATTCCACTCCTCTACTGAGTGGTTTGGACGAACCTTCTGTTCCTGTCTTGTTATTAGATCTACATTACCTAAGGGCACACCACTATAAGGTAGAATGATAGTTTCAACTTTCTTCCTCATATCTGTATGTTTTTTCACCATGACATGTCAGTGAGTTTTTCTGTTTTAATCAGTCAAGACCATCATTACCCCCTGTGTAGAATCTCCTACTGAAACCATTCATTCAGCAAGCAAAAAGTAAAAACTCCCTAAGAGCATCTTTGGATATTTCAATATATATGATTATATATTCCATGTTTGTTTGAAAGACATGCCCAGCAAAACTACAAACAATCTGTGTGTCTCTTCTAGAGCACTGTAAAAGAGTGTTCTTAGTTAGATTGATTACTATTATTAAATTTCAATTCCTTATATAAGCATATACTTCCCAGAGTTCATGATATACCCACTTTGTAGCTTACGCCTTCCATCCCTTGAAAGAGAAGATCTTCTGCTTAAAAGGATGTATTGTGATTCCTGAGTCTTTTTAGGACCATCCTTTAGTGGGACAAGAAGGCAGTGGGAATTTCAAGCTGGCCCTTCCTCTCTGTATCCCTCTAAGTCAGGCAAAACACCTGAGTGGCCAGAAGGTAGATCACAGAATCATGGAATGGTTTGGGTTGAAATGGACTTTTAAAGAGAACCTAGTCTGATCCCCCTGCCATGGGCAGAGACATCTTTCATTCATTATTGAATACACATCTGTTGCACAGTAAAAGCCTACGAATTGTCACTTTTTTTTTTTTAATACTTTAATAATAGAGTACTTCCTTACAGCACCTCACTGGATAAATAGATATGATTCTGCATTAGAGTTGAATAATTCCCAAGCATAAGCCCTTCCAGTAAAAATATTTCTACATTTGACAAAATATCAGTAATATGGCAAATGCTGCAGAAAACCTGTATATTACTGCAGAAAACCCTAGATAATTCCTTCAGAATTAAGGCAATATTGTTTCAATGCAACTGCATCCTGACCTCTAAAAATGGGGTTGTTTAAGATTCTTAAAGGTGTTTCTTAACGACCAGATTATACAGTGAAAGTAGGAGAGATTATTGAATAAACTGATCCATACTGTTACCTACAGAGTATTTTTATTTTCAAGATCTAAAACAGTTTCACGGAGCCTGAAGCAAAACAGAAGGAATCTTGCAATGCAGCAAGTTTGAACTTTAAACCTCTATGGAAATGAATTATGCATATGGATCATATGTACAGTTTTAAGCTTTAGAAATAATCTTGTATGCTGCTATTTGTGATATAGACGTAGCTCCAGAGCATTAATATGAATTAACACAAGTCTATGGGAGTTAACATTGTTAAGAAAAGGAATGAGACAAAGGAAATAAAACCGTTAATTGGCAGACAAAGTGGATTTTTCTGTATGATTGAAATAGGTGGAAAAAAAGGAACTTTAGATAAGAAGAAAAAAAAAATATCCTGCTAATTCATCAGCTGTCCAACATAAGTATGAAAAGCTTTGAACTATCCAATCAAAACAAATAGTCAGCAGGCACTCTAATTTTAGAGAAGTAAATAACAATAAAGAACCCAAATATAGGGGGTTTGTTTTTTCTGGAGATTTTTTGCAGTGAAGAAGATAATAGCATTGTTCACAGATCACAGAATATTCTGAGTTAGAAGGGACCCACAAGGATTACCAAATCCAGCTCTTAACTGAATGGCTCATATGTGGCTATAATACCAGCCTTGGTGTTATTAGCACCATGCTCTAACCAACTGAGCTAATGAAATACTTAATTTCTACTAAAATATGAAATCTTGTATTCTGTATATGCTGTTCAAGACATTTATTAATAAAAATATATCTTGAATAATAAATCCTATCACAATTAATCCTCAGCTTCTCATTGCTCTATTTAGCAGGTAAAAAGGATTTTCTTGCAGAGAAATGATGCTGTACAAGCTGCTTGTTCAATAGCGTCTTTGTTCCAGTATATATTTTGTAAAAAATATGAATTCTTTTGATGTGAACCAATGTCTCTTTTAATCAATGGGACACTTTTTATTTTGTAAAATAACTTTTGTTTAGATATCATGATTATGTACGTGGAATAAGAGATCAGTGTCCTTAGTGTACAAAAGCGTTGTCTCAGGAATGTGCATTTCAGTAAGAACACATCATGGATTTATTTCTTTATGATGGAGTTATCAACCTGTAGATCATGTCTTCATTTGTCATATTTGATCTCACGCTTTTTATCTGTAACCCAGCTACAAAAATCTGTTAGTGCTCAAGATTTATCCACTGCCTTAGACCTTTTCACAGACAATTGAAGGTTGTCCTCTGTCAAAAATCAAAATTTCCAGTCTAAAATACTGGAAGAAACAACCTAAACACCCAGTAACGATTGCAACTTAAACAAAGTAGCTTTATATGGCGATATCATGATATGTCTGAGAATAATGTAAAGGCACATTCTGTGTTACAGTTTGCTTTAGGCAAGCTTAAATTATTCATTTTACTTGTAACTATTTATGCATTTCTACATGTGTATATATATAGTCTTTATAGTCTTAAAATAGATTATAAAATAGATTATAAAACATCATCAACTTATAGCAAACTGACTCCAGACAAGTACGTGTGTAAACCTTCTGAATAACGAAAGCAATTTTTAAGAGTGTATTGATTTGTCTAAAGTGTTAAATGACATAACAGCCATACACTAAAGCATTGAATAATTTAAGTAAATCAATGTTTTCTGAATTTCATACAAGTACAAACTGTCTTAGGCAATAAAATAAATCAATATAATAAAAAAAATTAGTAGTATGTAATGATGAATGTATGAGCTAATAATAACCAGAGGTAAAAACTCTATCATTGTAAAAAATGACTTTCAGTCATCTTTTCTCTATTATTCCCATCAGAAAACATGATACTCTATAGCCAATTGATTTTAGCCTTTAAATAACTTTTCATTTGAAAGGCACCTCACAGAAGTATAAGTATAATCTTTTTCAAATTAACATCCTGGATATGGAATAGTTATGCAAATTTACTGCTGTTAAACCTATTTCATACAGTTTATGGTTCCTAAACAATGACATATTCTGTAGGCCTAAAGCAAACATCACTTCTATTCTCGAATGACTGCCATAACGTTTTCTTTAATCAATATCTGCTGGGCAGAAGGCCCAGGTTTCAGATGTAAAAACTTTTTAAATGTTATATTTTTTTGTTTGTTAACAATACTTCTGGCTGCCTTCCAGAAAGCTAAGAGTTAAAAAACAAAGGAGAAATGCATACATTTTAAAACTGATCATAACATTTAGCATAAAAAATATGCATCAATTAATATTTAAAGTGAACAAAAATAGTGTATCTGCAGGAGACAGCTGACGATGTTTTTCTACAACAATATTTATCAAACCTGTTAAATTCTTGCACAGTGATAAAAATATTTAACAGAAACTTCTCATAAATTGCATAGCACTGTATTCACTCAGAGATTTGTAGATTCAAAAATCTTCTAGAAACACTATGAGGAACTTACATATTTCCAAATACAGGTGGTTATACTACCAGAGTAACCAGTATGTTACCTTCAAAACTCACATCTTAAACCATGAGAACAATGGAGGGATTTACTCTGCAAAGACATATGAAGAAGAATGATTTGTTGGTTGTTGTTTTTTTAAAAATGGGCTAAATTAAGAAGTCTTCAGTATTAATACTAGACATAAATATAATATCTACATGAGCCATATTTTATATATTCTTATCCCATGTCATATAAAAGATGTAAGAGTCTTTCAAAACGAGGTGTTGGGGTTTTTTCTCAGTAAATTTTGTTTTACAAAACTCTAAGTCAGTCATAATAATTGACCGGTACTTTTAAATATAAATCACACTTTCTGCCTCATATCTCTGTTGATCTTATAGGATTCAGCAGTAACTAGTCACATCAGTTTGAGGAAAGAGAGCTCTATTTTGGCTTTGTCCAAAAGGAGGGAAAAGAAGTACTACATAAATATGAACTCTCTCTGCTTTTTATTCTAATTCAGTGTTTCTTCATACAAGCAAATTTACATCATTAAAGATACTATATAAGAGGTGAGATTCTGACTCAGCTTGAAGGGATTTGACATCCATATTACATGAAATGCACTATTTATAACAACACAATAAATGTACCTATATATGTTATATATATGTTATACTTTTTAAGAAAAGATGAAGAAAGATTATGCTAATCCTGTATGACAAAGTACTTTATAATAATCTTCAAAATTTTCACTAGCTTCTAAATAAGGAATTACCTCTACTTTTAAAGTTGTTGATAGCCAAAATACTGTGCTACAATTTTTTAACTGAGAAATATGAATATAGTATCAACTTTGTCTTAGACGAAAATCTTCCTTTAACTAAATACATTACACTATGTATGATTTTGAAAAGTAAATGTAGTCTTTTTCTACAGATATGTAATTGCAAACTTATTGCAGAAATAACTCATTCTCTTTTTTCCCTGAATATCATTATATTTACTTGCTTCTCTATATGTTTGGTGCTGGAAAGCACTTCTTGTTAGTTTTGGATTATTGCCACCAAATTGCCATTTTCCCATTGTCTTAGCTACTTCTGTACCAAGAGTTCCTGTAATTATATGGTGAATTTCACGCAGTTATCTCTCAAGAATTTAATATATATACGTGAATGCAAACCAGGAACTCCATTTAGGAAAATGTGGAAAGCCTGTTTACTGGACCCAATTAACAGCACAAACAATTTTACACTTTTCAAAAATATTATACACTCTTTCTAAAAAGGCAGCAGAATATTAAGGTGTTTCAAAAGTGACAGGTTATAGATCCTACTTTCTTTACATCATCACATAATCCTTCATAACTCACTGTCTCACAATCAGTTTTTAACATAGATTCAACTGAACTGTTTCAAATAAAATTTTTAAAAGCTGTACAAATCAAGACATCAATATTTCCAAATTAAAGGAGACAAATGGCTTCCTTGGAGATCCACTATTTTAATCTTCAAAATATGTTTGTCCTCAACAATAGTGGGGCCAAATATTAATATTTGTGACAGGACAGAGAACTGTGAATCATAGAATAGTTTGGGTTGGAAGGGACCTTAACAATCATCTAGTTCCAAGCTCCCCACCATGGGCAGGGACACATTTCACTAGACCAAGTTGCTCAGAAATCCCATCCAACAGCCAAGGATGGGGAATCCACAGCTTCTCTGGGCAACAAGTCGCAGTGCCCCACTACCCTCACAGTAAACACCTAATCTTAATCACCCTTTAGTTTAAAACCATTTGCCCTTGTCCTATCACTCTCTGCTTGTGTAAAAAGTCACCCTCCGTTTTGTAAGTCTCCTTTAAGGATGGCAAGGCCTCAATGAGGTCTTCCACAGACTTTTCTTCAGACTGAACAACTCCAGTTCTCTCAGCCTGTCTTCATTGCAAAGGAGCTCAAGCTGTCTGAGCCTCTTTATGGCTCTCTTCTGAACCCACTCTTATAGATCTACATCTGCCTTGTGCTGAAGATCCCAGAGCTGGACACAGTACTACAGCTGGAGTCACACAAGAGCAGAGTAGAGAGGGAGAATCACCTTCCCCAACCTGCTGACCACTCCCCTTTTGATACAGCCCAGGATGCATCTGGCCTTCTAGACTGTGAGCACAGCATTGACTCATGTCCTGCTTTTCATCCATGAGAACACCAAAGACCATCTTGGCAGGGCTGAACTCAATGAGTCCTTCTCCAAGTCTGGGATTGCCCTCATCCAGGTGCAGCACCCTGCACTTGGACTTGTTGAACTTCATGAGGTTCTCATGGGCCCACTTCTCATGTTTGTCCACATGCCCCCACATGGCATCCTGTCCTTCAGGCCTGTCAATTGCACCACTCAGTTTCATGTCATCTGCACTCAATCTCACTATATCATTGATAAAGATATTAAAGAGCACCAGTCCCAAGATAGAGACCTGAGGGACACCACTCGTCACTGGCCTCCACCTGAACGTAGAGCCATTGACCACAACTCTCTGAATGAGTCCATCCAGCCAACAGCTTATCCACTGAAAAGTCCACCCTCCAAATCCGTGTCTCTCCAATTGGGAGATAAGAATACCCTGTGGTACTGTGTAGAAGGCCTTGCAGAAGACTAGGTAGGTGACATCAGCTGGTCTTCCCTTGTCTACTATTGCATTCTCTCTTTCATGGAAGACCACCAGATTGGTCAGGCATGATTTTCCTTAGTGAGGTTGTGCTGGCTGTCTTGGATCACCTTCTTTGCTTGCATATGCCTTAACACTGCCTCCATGAAGATCTGCTCTGTGATCTCCTCATGTACAGAAGTGAGTGAAAGAGCATGGTGAAGAGTGTCTTGAAGGAAAAATGGACTGTATTCCCTAGTTATCAATTATACATCTTTGCTTTTACTTTGTGTGTATTTGAATTACAGCCTTAAAATGGAATTTATCTTTTTTTAAAAAGATATCTGAATTAATCAGCCACAAATAGTGAGAAAGGTCATCAAAAACATCAGTTTGGAATAGTCAAGAACTCCATACAATGGCAGAAATTTACTTGTAATAGTTCTTGAGAAATTTTCTATTTGAGTGTAAGTACTTCGTAGAAGTAGCAAAAGACTTGACGTGGAAATTCTCTTATTAACAAGAGAATATATAATACCATTGTATCTATTTTTATATGGCCTACTTCTATTTTTAAATGCCCAACCACACAGACAAGAGTCAACTATGCAAAAAATTTTGATGAATACAATACAAACTTTACATTTATGATGTACAGGTAAATAACAGAATAAAAATCTTCCAATTCTAAACAAAAGTTATTGCACAGGTGCTCTTGTCTTTATAGTCCAGCATGTATGACAGCTACTGATCAAAACTGTATACCTTGCAGAAGAACTGTATACTTTGCAGAAGAACTGTATACTTACAGAAGAAGAAAAGGACACTGTGGCAAATCTTTGGAATATCCTGGCTTCCTTCTTTAATTAATTTTTTTCCTTTGGTCAGTTGGTTGGGTTGGGTTGGTGTTTTTTGTCGTTGATTTTGGGGTTTTTTTGGTCCCTGATGCACCTATTATTTTTCTAAGACTCCTGTATGAGGTCTTCATACTGAACAAAAGAAATTCCAACAGGAGACATCCAAATGATGTTGATTGCAGAAAATCCTCTGGACATTCGAGACAAAGTTTTCAATGCACTGCACAAAGGCAGAAGTGTTCAGACAGGAAAGAACCTTTCCATGAGTTCACTTCCACTTAACAAAGTATCTGAATGCACAAAATAACAGCCCTAATTTGTTACTTTAATGCAATTTCTTGATTTCATGAATATGCGTTAGAACTTTTTGCTCTAAATCTGTAGAGAGTAGTTAGTATTTCCTACAATTAATTTTCTGGTTGAGGCTGAAAATGTAGCACACCATGTACATAATCCTGCTCTGGGCAAAATTGCCCCATCGCACCTTCCTTCCACGTTCTAGTGCAAGTGCATTTCCTCCATATTTCTCTGTGGCTTCAACAACATGTCCTGGCCCCCCGAAATTCTATCTTGAACTGATCAGTGTAGAAACAGTTAACTTAGTAAGGGGATACTGCTGCTCTACTTCTGTCTCATTTCAGTCTTTTTCCTTGATTCATGTTGGTGCCTACTGGAACACAGTCTGTGTAAAGGACAGTCAAAAACTGTCCAGAGCAAGAGGAACAAGCAGTACTTGGCTAGCGTACAAATACTTTGAAACTACGAGCTTTACAAAAATATGAGTAAAACTCCCAGTTCATATCAAGTTTCCCAGGTGCAGAACCTTCCCACTGGGAATACAAGTTTGTGCTGGTTTGAACGTGAACCAGCAGGGGAAGTTAACCCCACACAAATACTTTGAGAGAGATTTTAGATCAGAGTTACAATTTTAATAGAAAGGTTAAAATAAATGCAGTAATACAGAAATACTGGCCTAAACCGACAGTCATGGTACAACCTGGCACTGCTGTAGTCCTGTTGAAGGTTTGGAACTGCTATTGTCCAGTGGGGTAGAAAGGTCTGGTCCTCTGGTTGTCCAGTTGTGAAGGTCTGGTTGTCTGGGAGTCCAGTGGTTCAGAAAGGTCTGGTGTTCTGGTTGTCCAGTGGTGGTCTCTCTCAATCCAAGAGCCTTGTTTTATGTGGTGGTTCTTAGCTGGTACCTCCCCCAGGGGCGGGGATTTCCACAATGGAAGGGGATGTTTCTGACGTTCTATTTGTCGGGGCTTATCCAGTTTGGTAATGGCCCATTAGCAGGGATAACCCACTCCGGATGGGTGGTGCTTGCTGCTGCTGCCCGGGTAAGTTATCACAGTTGAGATAAGAAATACTATCCCACCCAACATGATCTGCCTCTCCTCAGTCATAGCCTCAGGAACCAGGTGTGTATCCACCTACTGTGAAAAACCCACCTTATCAAGGAATTATGTGGGTGGTGATAGAATACATCCTTTTGGGTTAACCCAGGACAAAGTTCCAACAGGATATTTTGAAAAATTAGATGTGGGCATATTTTAAAACATAACTCTTAATAAATATTCCCCGGCTTAGACTTCAGTGAAAACAGGAACATATCTAAACATCTATAACTGTTGAATTTTCACTGCTTTGTCATTTAGTTAAAATACCACTGGATTGTAACATTTTCATCTGATTGATATGTAGACTTCCACTAGGAACATCAAAGTTGCATTGGTATCTTCTCATATTTGACCCCCTTCACATATACTATCTCATACTGGAGTACTGTACAGTAGTACTCCTTCTGTCTTCAGCTGCATATCATTTATCTATAGATGTTAGAGTTAGTTTTGAAGCAGTTAATTTGTATCCTTTAAGTGGGGAGATCATAAGCCCCCACTGCTCCAGGAAACTCAGAATGTGTTGGATACCTCAGTTTACCAAGTGGTTATAAAAAAGTGTACTAATTGACAATCAGATCCTAAATTATTCATAGTACTAAAACACCAAAAGACTTAAAAATATTTCATTTTTATTTCCTCATTTTTTTCCACCAAAGTTAACCCCGTTTTCAGATCCCAGATTTGGACCTCACAACAGAACATGATTTATAGTCCTGAATTTTGGGTGGAAGACACCTGTTAATTATATTAATTCATTGCGTGTTCAGGTGTGTCTAACCGAGGTGGTCTATGAACATGTGTTCGCATGGTTGGGAATTACTCAGGAGTAATTAGTTCAGCTTCTCAGTCACTGCAGCATTGGGGGCTGACAGTAAAAGTAGTGCTCAGTAGAAGTTTTGAATCTTCTAACAGTTATAAAAGAGACAAGCTATCAGAAGCTGCACTAATAGCGAAAATGTTCTAAGCCAAATAAAACTAGAATTGAGAACACTTTTTAAAAAAACCCAAACATACGGGTCCAAGAATGAAAGAGGAATTTGTGGACTGCAAAACAGAGATTTGCAATTTTTTTAGCCTCTTTCTAGTCCCCAGATGTCAATGTAAGTTATGTGTATAGCATATTAAAGCTACTGTAAGTTGAGTGAGAATTGTTAAGGAGTTTCATTAAACAGAACCTTGGTAATTAAAGCCAAACTACAACCAGGTGACAAAGACAATGGGGGGAGTAGACATTGTTAGAGGTAAATGTTCAAGAGGAAGTACGAAGGAAATTAATATTCAAATATATACTCAACAAATCACAGATATGAATTAGTGTTTGCCCATTAAAATGTCTTTTTTTGACCCTGACTGCAATTAACCATAACATTTACAATAAGTTTCTGTTCTCAGGAATGGTGATGGCATTAAATCGCATTATCACACATAGAATTTCTGAAATCCTGAACTAAAACTTGGTGTATGAAAAGAATAGAAGAGTAAAAGGAAGAGGAAAGGAGTTCTCTAAAGAAAGTATAGCAGTTACATACTTGCCAATAATATGCCAATTGTTCAAATTATTCTGGTATTTTGATTAGGTTTAATGAAAGACTGTAGAAAAACAGATTAATATTAAATCAACAAAGCACTTTCATATCATTAAATAAAGGGAGACTTATATTGATTCCCAAGCAAATGATGAATAAAATAAATATTTTGACAATTATTACAATTAATAAAAAAGGACCAGTTTAGGACAGGATGCTTTGATACTGCAAAGAAATTCTACAAACTATTCTTTGAATTTACAGGATAGGAAAAAAACTATATGAGAACACAGTCTATGAAATGGCTTGTCTGAACATATATAGATGTTAAACTAGTTTTTCTTGTAGTACTCAATGATATTATTATAATCTTCAAGAAAGGGATTCTGATTTTTTTTAATGCCAAATACCCAACAGAAAAAACAATTATATATAATTAATAGTTCTTTTATAACCAAATTTACCACTATAATTTTTAAAAGTTAAATATTTGACAATATTTCATTACAGCAAATAATATATGCAGCATTTTCCTGCCACTAAAACCCACATTGTTTAAAATATATATTGTTTAAAATATGATTACCAAATTGTGCACAAGATACCAAAACAAATTGATACCTAGATATCTGTCCCAAATGTTGCTGAAAAAGAAAGGTCAAATTCTGCTCAACTTCTGCTTTAGAAATATTGAAGAGATGCCAAGTCACATTTAATTTTCCCATTTTTGATTCTTAACAACATTTATTATTTGCCAATAATTCTTCAACGACTAAGTTATGAAAATGTTAGCAGCCCATTTAGTATATGAAATATTATAAAATTAAGAGTATTAAGGGTATATTTAAAATTATACTGATTCTCAATTTTCCTTTTTTAATCATGTGGCACATTCATTTTCTATTTCTAAAGAATTCTGTAGGTATCACTGTGTTCTATGAGCTCTACAGTTACTTGGTTTTTCAGATGTCAAGTTCCAGTGTTCCTTTTTTATTGTTCCTGCAATTCTGGCAGGAAATACCTGTTTACCAACATAAGCATGTGTTCTTATAGCTAGTCATTCACGTGACTTTGAAACTTTGTTTTAGACAGTACTCACAGGTCTTGATCTGGTCACACTGAAAGGTAGCACATGATCATTTTATAGTAATTAAAACCAATCACAAAAATGATCACTGAGCAATGTGTACAACAATGTAACATTTAATATAAAAATAAGAATATATTTATGAACCATTGTGCACCTATGATGAATCCAGTACCTATCACCTTTTAGAGATCTTTACATTCATTTTTAACAATCCCTTTCCTTTTCTATTTTAATACAGAATCATTCTTCTGTGTTATTACCTTGGCTTTACCATTCAGTAGCACATTCAAATATATTATCATAGTTTGCTTTTTAAACAGCCATTGTAGCACAAATGCTACCAAAAGCTTTTGGCTTTGTTTTCCAAACAAAATCCCCTTAAATGCTTATCATGTCTTGTAGTGCATATCTAAGTTTTTTCTGCAGGTGATCATGGAAACAAAAGATGCACCATGTTACCTGCATAAAAGCCTTCTGCCTTGTTTTTTGTTTGTTCTCTTACACCTTCCCTAATTATTTCTTGACTCTTTATTGAAGTTTTATGACTTAACATTATGAATATTTATTATGAGTTGGAAAATGAATTGTAAATTATGTTCATTTACGTAATATATTTTCACTTCTCAATATTTTTACATAAAAAGTTGAATGTGTCCTTTACAGCCTTCTTTTCAAAGATATTATTATCAAGAGTATAAATATGCAAGAGCATACCTGGGTGCTTTTTAGTTGCCTTTATGTTTATAGATTCCTATCTGTTGGTAGTCAAACGATAAAGACAAGCTAGGTGATTAATTTTTCCACTGTGGTAATCACATTGATTTAGTTCATATTCATGACATTTCATATTGTTAACAGTCAATGACCCCAAATTAATATAGGAACAGTTTTGGCAAACCAAAGCACAATCTGACAATGCATTTACAACTATGATTGTGTTCTTACTGTGCTGAGACTGAAATGTCAATTATATTGGGAACGAGGGAATAGTGCATGTATAGAAGAAAAAAATTAACATATATGATTATAGTTGAAAGTTAAACTATTGTTACTGAAAATCATCACTTTAAACAGTGCATACGACCACTGAGAACAAAAAAATACTAAACATATACCTTTTAGAAATATGAGAGCATAGAACAAGTACAGAACACCTATGAAATGCCATAAAATGAACCTTAAAGAATTAATGAAGCAGCACACTATCATTTATCTGATGATTTGTGATCATAAATCCCACTAATGATGGTGACACTTCTATTGCTCAGAAATAAACTTTCTAATTGAGCTTTTGGAAGATGAAAACCGAAATATTAAACTTAGAAAATTTGTTTTAAGGCAAAGGGTCAATTCCTTTGCAGCCAACAACTGTAGAGTAGATACACCTGATTTTTGTACATTTCATTGTGGCTGCTAGTTGAGAGCTGAGATCGTGTACTTTGGTTTTGTGTGCATTACACATCCATCTGTTCCTCCGTCTGGTAAAGAAAAAAAAAAAGAAAATGAAGAAAAAAAAAAGCATAAGAATGCTTTATAAACTCTTTTCACCAATACACCAGTTGTTAGCTTCCTGCTGGTAGCCCTGGTATAAGCT
This sequence comes from Ptilonorhynchus violaceus, assembly GCA_013397565.1. NCBI lineage: Eukaryota > Metazoa > Chordata > Aves > Passeriformes > Ptilonorhynchidae > Ptilonorhynchus > Ptilonorhynchus violaceus. The sequence goes on along the minus strand of VZRJ01013394.1, from coordinate 31,343 downwards.
TCATTGGGTAATTATTTCAAGCAGGAAACAACCAACCCACATGTTCAAAAGTAATTACTAGTTCAATTAACCATCCAGAAGCTGGTAATTTTTTTTCTTAAGATGCAGAAACAGAAGTATTATAATATTTGTGTGTCTTTAATATAAGCATTTAGATAGCATCTGTACAATTTTATACCTGCACATATTTTTGTGACTGAAGCAAAAATTTCATACTAATAGAAATGGTCTATATAGAGAATAAATCTTGAATGGTCACATGAAATTTCCTAGGTATTTTTTGTGTCAGGTGTAATGCTAGGTCTGTTGTTATTTAACATTTTCACTAATGATTTGAAGATAAGCAGAACTAAATTCACACATAGTATTAACTTGGGAAGTACTATACCCTCAGATGAGGACCACAGCAGGGACATGAAAAGTCAGAGAAACACAAGATGGAAATAACAAAATAGACAAAGAAATAACAGAGTAATGCATCTGGGGAAAAATAAGCCAGAATCAGGACAGTACAACTGGGAGGAACTATGAAAGCTGGCACACTGAAAGAGATTTAGGGGTAGGAGTGAACAACAAACATGAAAACAAATCTGAGTTAGAGACAGAAATAACAAAGATGTACCTTATTGAGAGCGTCAGTAATCTACTTTCCATCTTCAAACAGTTAATCCCCAGCAGATACCATGTTTTTCTCCATCTACTTATTTCTTGGTTTTTGTACATTAGTCTGAAGGATAAAGTGGCATTATTATCAGAATATATGTCCCCATAAGGCCGTGTCTTGACTGATTCTTAAAGCTTTCAATGGTTTAAGCTTCCTTTTGTGTGGTCTGCCCAAAATATCATGAAAATGAGTTACTTAATTCATTATAAGGAACAATGTGGTATCAATAGAGATATGGTTTTACCAGCCTGTCTCTGAAACCTACATTTCTTAATTCAGCATTTTTTCACTTCAGAAACTTGAAAATACTGTTAAGTTGCAATTATTTTGCTCAGCTTTAAAATTGCTTTCAGATTCTTAACCTCAGAAAAAAATTTTAATTTCTAATATTTTATTTTGGTTGCATAAACATAGAAAGACACTGACATGATGTGATATGTGGCATAATGTGAAAGAAGTTTTGAGTGAATTTCACTTTTCAAAGTAATTTCATTCTAATTCTTATGAAATTACCTAAGCCTGCCGATTTTGCACTGTAGTCATCAAGCAGTCAGCATTTTATAATACATTTCTACATCTTGGTATTTTTTGGATATTTAATTTCTCTATGATTATGTGTAGTATATTAATTGGTCTTGTTTTCCTATTACTGCATATAGTAAAAAACAGGTGCTCCAATTACATAATGCTTTTATGGTGCATCGATATTGAATTTATTCTCTTCTATGTGGTCTATCAGGTAAACAGATTTAACAGTTGAGGCACATAAAACCAAACACTGTCTCATAAAACAATTTTTTTTTAAATGTGACAAAAAATATACTACAGGACATAAGTTCAATGAGATTTTTTCTATGATATTAGAAGGCGGTTTCTTCATATGCCTGACAGTAAGAGAGAAAACTAGAAAATGTCTGAATAATGGATCTAGCACAAGCTGCCAGTCATCCTACATATTCTAAACCATTCAAATGCAAGTAACCTCTCATCCAGAAGTTGATTAGATTTACAAGTGTGTAACTGTGCCCATAATGGTAAATCATGTCTCTCTATAAATGAAGAGAGATAGCTTACAACAAACTAAAATTAACTTTCGAGACATTTAAAAGACTTGATTCACACCTATCTGTTGCGAACAAGGAATTTTATAGGTAATTGTACTAATGCTTCCCTGAGCTGAATGAATATCTGAAATCTCAGTGTACTCATGCCTGTATACTTGGCTGCAATGTACTGTAAGAAAATCCAAGCAACTTCTAGCATTGCAATTAAATTAATATGGCTACTAGAAGAAGTTTGGCTTTAGGACTGCACAGATTTGTGTCAGACACTCCTGTGAGAAAGAACGGAATTTCAGCACTAATGTCAATAATATTTAACCAGAAGAGAAGAGGTGAAAGTGAAAATTTCTTCTCAATTTATGATAAATTCCAAGGTGGAATGAGATTTTCATTATTATTTAATTGGGATTTTTAACTCAGCTATAAAAGAAACCCAATAATTCACTGATACACTTTTACAAAATGTAGATGCATGTGTTTTTAAAAGACATGGTCTTACTTATATTATATATTTATCTCATCTTCATTAACATTCACCATATTTTTCCATGTATTTCTTATTCTGAAAAAAAAAAATAAGGGGGGGAAAAAGAGTCAAATAAAAACAAATTTCAAAGCATAAACACTGAAATATATTTCATTGGCTTTTTACAAGAAAATTTATCAATGCTTGTTACTATACATGCTTTGTTGTGATGCCTGAGGTGTTAAATATTATAGCTGGCAATACGAGAATATTTAAGAAGATGTGAGAGAAGACTAATTGCATTTAAAATACCATTTTTCTTTGACACTACTAGCAAGATGGCTTGACTGAGATTGTAATTTTTTTGTCCACTTTACAAATAATTTATGAATCTATTTAATCGTACTGCTTCGTGCCTACCTTGCAGAGAAAAATTATGTTCTCACAAGCTTACAGTTATTAGCAACATGTGAGTGAATTGCCAACCTTCTGCACATTGTAACAGACACAGTTTCTGTTCCAAAGGGCAAAAAGCCTCAACAAGGTACTGTGCCTTTTCAATAATCTCTCCATGGAAAATTGTCTGACTGCTCATAGAAGTGAAACAATCTACCAATGAGGTGGCCATGAGCTTCTGTAGAAGCAGCTCAGCTGGACCAGGGTCCACCAGTTGGAAAAATTGTGCTTCAGATTTCTTCAGATCAGGTGGAATGCTTCAAATTAACAGCTGGGGAGAACACTGCAGGCAGTTCTTCCACTGTCAAGGCTGATTTAAAGAGTTTCTGTTGGACAGTGCACCATAAAACGAGACACATTGGTGCTTGCAGTTTAGGAGTCAGTCCTGCTGTTGGCTTGATCCTTGCTCACCATTAGCAATGTACTTTTCACTTCAAGGGTAGTGCAGTAATGGCCAGTCTTCCCAGAGAATCTGTGAAACCTCCACCCTTGGAGTTTTTCAACTGTCATGTACATAAAGCTCCAGCTGACCTGCCACTGCCCCCACTTCAGGAAGTAGTCTGAAATAGGAGACCCCCTAGATGTCTCTTCCAAACTTTTATATGATTCCATAACTCTTAATTACCTGCCTTCAGGGAGTCACCAGTGTAGGTGTGCTGTTCTAAAAAGACTGAAATATATGAACCATTCTTTTTTCTTTTTCGTTTAAATGGAAAAGAAAAAGAAAAAAAAAAAGTAGAACTATGTGTTTTTCAAAAAAATAATAGGTAAGTACAGATTATTTTTACTGAAGTGGGTTTATGAAAGTCCAAAGCAATATCCAAGGCAGAATTCTGACCCAAAAAACCCCCCACTGAAACAGCACAGTATTTGTTTTGTAAACACAGCACAGATAATTCTTTCATTAGTGATACTAGTGTTTATGGTTTATTACAGTGAAAGAGATACATATTTTAATAGTATTTTCTCTTTTCCACAACAGCACTGTAGGATTTAGAAAGAATCATACTCCTTCTGCCTACAAAGATGTTTTTCTAAACACAGATAAATGCAGTATCTCCCAGACTGGACAGATGAACACACTGAAGCTATAGTTCAAAAAACTCTTTGAGCTATCTGAAAGGATTATCGACTTTATTACTCTAAACTCTTGAACATAATTATGTTGAACTCACATTGGCTGAAGCACACTTAGTTGTGGAGGAAACAGGTGCAAATTCCACGACTGCCACAGTTCTAACTATGTGATCCATCCAGTCTTTACTTTATGGAAAGGAAAAATACACTTTGACAACAAAGATTATAGCTACAACTCTAATTTTATTCTAGATCAAAGAGTAGCCTTAAGGGCAGATAATTCCTCCCACTCTCATACTCAAAAAAAATAAATGTATACCCAATTGTATGAAGAATTATCTACATCTAGATGACACTCTTAACATCATTATGTCAATGAAAGCCTTAAGCAACTTTTTGAAAGGCAACTGTCACATATATGATTAAAAGAGGACACCAAAAAATGTATTTTTTTTTTCTTCTTGATTTTTCTGCTGTTGTAAATTGATGGATCCATCTGGGTACATTAGGATTTCACTAGACATTTAAAAGAAATTGCTTTACATGAAGCTGAAAGTTTTGCATCATGTTATGAATTTCATTGATAATGTGCAAGTTAAGGAAATAATTAACTCTACCTCTAGCCTAATCTGGCAAATATTTCTATTTTTTTACAGTGTATTCATTTAATTTTAACTAATTATCTAGATTTATTATGAAATTTAAACTAGGACAGCATTCACACACATGATCTACTGAATCTATTAATTATTTCTAATTAAAAATGCTGTCAAAATTATACTAGCAACATGTCACTTTGCTTTTAATTATTTAGCAATAATAGAGTGAAGAAACACCTTCTCGTTTGTGATTCTGATGGGGCAGTATATTGGGTTAGCAAGGCAGGTTTCTGTAACAGGGACACTACAGGGCAGTTTCAGTGAGAAGCTGCCAGAAGCTTCCCCCATGTGTGATGGAGCCAATGCAAGATGGCTCAAAGACAGACTCACCACTGGCCAAGGCTGAGCCCATCAGCGATGGTGTTAATTCTTCTGGGATAACATAGCTAAAGGAGGAAAAGTTTCTGTGCTAGAGCAAATTGCAGCTGGAGAGAGGAGAGAGAATGTGTGAGACCAATAGCCCTGCAGACACCATGGTCAGTGAAGGAGGAGGAGGTGCTGCAAGTGCTGAAGTAGATTCCCCTACAATCCATGGTGAAGACATCCCTGCAGCACATGGAGGTCCACGATGGAGCAGATATCCACCTGCAGCACATGGAGGCCCCGGTGCTGAAGCAGATGGATGCCAAAACAAGTCTATGACTCTGTGGGAAGCCAATGCTGGAGCCGGCTCCTGGCAGGACTCATGGCCCTGTGGAGAGAGGAGCCTACTCTGGAGCAGGTTTGCTGACAGGACTTCTGACCCCGCGAGGGACCTGCACTGGAGCAGTCTTCTCCTGAAGAACTGCAGTCTCCAGAAGGGACCCACACTGGAGCAGGGGAAGAGTGTGAGGAGTCCTCCCCCTGAGGAGGAAGGAGCAGCAGAAATGACATGCAATGAACTGACCATAGCCCTCATTCCCCATGCCCCTGCATCGATGATGGAGAGGAGGTAAAGAATTTGTGAGTAAAGTTAAGCCCAGGAAGTAGGGAGGCATGGGGAAAAGGTGTTTTTAAGGTTTGGTTTTATTTCTCAATACTTTACTGTGATTTGATTAGTAGTAAATTAAACTAGTTTTCCCAAATTGTCTGTTTTGGTTGTGGCAGTGACTGCTGAGTGATCTCTCCTTGCTTTGTCTCGACCCACAAGCCTTTCGTTCTGTCTTCTCTGCCCATCCAGCTGAGAAGGGGAGGGATTAAACAGCTTTGCTGGGCACCTGGTGTTCAGCCAGCATCAACCCACCACAGGCAGTATATAAAATTACTATATTATTTAAAATGTAAAATACAATTGACAACATCTGCTAAATTAACGCGGGTTGATAGGACACTTTTAATAAGGTTATAGATTTTTACATAAGGGCTTTACAGAGAATAAAAATAATATTGTTTAATCTATGGTTTAAATTTACTGTATCTTAGTAGCTTTTGAACTTTGCAAGACTACTACCATGGCACAGCAGTGACTTTGAAAATAATTTTGTCCAAAGTTGTCATGATATTGCAGACTTAATAGTATCATGTATTATTGTAACTTGTTTTTATATGTAGGCACATTGATTTCTTAAGAAAAAAAAAATTAGTCATCTACGTTTCTATCCAGAATTATTAAAATTCATAAAATGAATAGCCAGTAAATTTAGTGTATTATGATCTAATTATATTAACATTTGGCATACACTAGTAAGCTTTATAAATAATACTTGGTGAATTAGCAGGGAAAAAATGGTAATTAATTCACAGACATCAATATATTTTTCATGACAAATAAGAGTTTGTATTTGATTTATTATGAGGTTCAAATCCACAGTTTTGTGACAGCACAACTGACCATTTTATGATCATGCTTCATTGGTGAAATTTTAGCATCAAATGAGAGGGAGAAAAAAACCAAATACCTAATTTCCACCCTACTGGGATTAATGCTTACCCAAAAATAAACAACCATAGCTAAAAATAAAATTCTTCTACCTTTTCAAGGCTAAGTTATTTTAAAAGGTTAACTTTCAAGAAAAAATATTCAACAAGTAGAAATACATGCAGCTGTGCTCGTTAGGTTTATACTGTCACTTTTTGAGTAAACTTCTCAATAGGAAGTCCCTTCTCCCAGAGATCATTATCAGCATATGCTACACGTTGTTAGTGCTTTTAGTGTAAGGCTAAAATAATTCTTAACCTTAAAAAAAAATTAATGCACAGACTTCCACCAAAACCTAGAAAGTGTGCCATTCTTTTATGTTTCTATCCATCTGTTTACAAGATACCTAGGGGTTTCAATATTTTCACTGTAGTTTTATGAGTAATGGTAGAGCATATGACTTTTAAATGATTTATTAGGAATCCATAGAGATGGTAAAAACAAAGGATGCAATTAGAGGTGGCAACTATCGATTAAAAATCCTGATATAGTTCACTTAAAGAATGGAAAATGATAAATGACATGATTTTATCATTGGACGGAATGTCAAAGAAACGTTGTTGTTTCTCATATATCTCTAGTGTGAACTTCTCTGGAGAAGCTCAATATGCTTTCTGATGTTTGAAAAAGAGGAAAAATAATGTTATGAGGAAAAATAATGTTATTAGTGTTTCTCAACAGAGATGTGGGACAGTTAGAGCAGGTGGGTGAAAAAAGGAAACTAAAGGCACAGGTGAAAAATCAAACTGATACCATGATCTTCTCTGTAATGGAATCTTAAATAGTAGTTTAAAGAAATAATAATGCTGAAAGGATCTATTTTGCAAAGTTACTACTAAATATTCATTTTTTCCCTATTTTACTAAGAAATTTACACAGCTCCAAGAATACAGATCTTAATAATTTATTTTCACTGCCAAAATAAGAACTCAGGAGGCTAAATTAATTTCTGGCATAGCACTAATGAATGCAGTAAAATCACACAAGGGGTGATTTTAAATCATAGTGTTTGACGGACTTCAAATTCCAGGAAAAGTTTCTCCCAAACCTCATTATATAAAATGCATAGTGGAAAAAATCATGACAAAACAAAGGAAAAAAACAAAACCAAACCAACAACCAAAAAAAAACCATGCAAAAAAAGAAGGTAATTAGGAAATGAACCACTGTTTTGGGGCTTGTACTATATTAAAGAAAAACAAACAGAACAAATTATGAAGTATACAAACTACCCAATCCTGGTTTCTAAACAACAATAGAAAAATGACAAAAGAAAAGAAAACAAAGAATAAATCCCAGATAATTTAAATAGAAGCCTGGATATAGTGATCCTCTACTCTAGCCCACTTTTCTAGACTGCAGGGGCCTGGCAGCCAAGCAATGAAAACGGTGTAGTGGGCTAAAAATCCATAAAAGAGGTGAACTGTAAATCGTTCATGCATAAGTGAATCATCTCCAGAAAAAATGACTGTCAAAATATTTCTCTACGTCTAGCTTATTAATAGTGAATGAACCTTTCTTCTGATTTTGTTTTTTTTCCATAACAGAATGACCTCTTCTGCACTACAAAAAACAATGCCGGAACTTAGCATAATCTGTTTCATTTCCTCTTCCTCTAGTGCCACAAACCAGGCAGTCCCTGGAAAGTACAAGGACAATCCATTCTTCCTTGAAACTGCACAGTTTGAAAACCCCACAAAACAATACAGAGATATTTTAGTCAAAATTTACATGGAATTAAATGTTTTTTGACTGGGTCAGCAGTCCACTGGTAACTCTGGATTTGTATTTGCAGCTCAGCAGAGGAAACAGTTCTTCCATACTCTGCATCAAGTTTGTCATTCTTTACATAGCTTATAACTGCTTTTTTCTCTCCTTTTGGCTCCTGATTTTGATTCTGGAGACAATGTAATCTGACACAAAAATCAATACAACTCAGCATACTGATTTCAAAAAGAGTTCCCAGTGGCAGTACATAAGATAATGGAGGATGCAAATGACTTAATTTTAGTTTTATATTCTGTCAGGGTTTTATTAATAATTACAATAAAGTGTCAGATTTTCTGTTACCCAGTAGTAAAATGAAGACAATAATACTCCTCTGCATCTTTAGAGAAATATGTGCTACCACACTAAGGAAAAAAAACAGGTTTAGATTCTTGTTTTTAACAGGCACTGCTGTTAAGCAAATAGTATGGGGATCTGGATATTACCTACCTGGGGTAAACTTTCATCCTCCTTCCATCAGCATTCAGAAAAAGGGAGAAACTTTGGTTTTCACCTGCTTAATTATGGCCCTTGAGAAATGCACCAATTTTTTTACCCAAATGTGTTCAAATAGCCTCCTGGCATCTCTGTCTGTCTAAATTCAAGGCTTCAAGTGTTCATAAAGTACAGTGACCACCAGAACACATGAGAGAAATTTATAAATTATTTCAAGTATACCATGTTCAAATGCATTATTTTCTTTTAACTCATTCATAAACTACTTCTTTCCCTACCAACAGGGAGCAGAAAATCATCATAGGCTCTATACTCGGAAAGACACTTGTATGGCACTCCAGCAGGCCCTAGAAAGAGAGTATGTAAGAAACCAGTGCTCATTGTGTCTTCCAGAAAAAAATTTCTGCATGATCTTGTCAGTGGTTTTAAGTGTATGTAACTGGATTTCAGTGTATTTATGGGAAATACTTATGGCTCAGTGAAAGCTACTGTTTTGATCTTGCATTTACCAAATTTAAAGGTTTCATAGTGTTTTTCAGGGGGAGTCTCCAGCGAAAGAGAAAAGAAATGCAAATATTTCAAAAAGGAACAAATTGCTATGTTGAAACCTTGAAATATATTTCCTCCTTGTTACTTTACTACTTAACTACAATCAGGAAGAGTTTTCAATGATTTAGAAGAGACTAAAACTAAACTCTTTTAATTATGGTTAGAAAACATATTAGAACCCAATATTTTTTACCTCTAAAAATTAGTTTTTTGAAAGTACTATGTTACATCTTAAAATAATTTATAAAAATATACCATGTGTGACATAGTCATATATTTATTACATCAGTTATGTTGCTCAGTGTGATTTACAGGATGAGACCTTAGAGCAACTGTTAAGCTAAAAAGGTTGTTCATGGGCAAAGCAGCAGCACACCCTATGAGCACAAACTTTATTGTTAAAATAACTGAAACCTAAAAAGCCTAATCATCATTAGTCCAGATATAATTGTAGCAGAAAAATAAAGAATAGTAATACAGTTAAAATTGATATTCACACTTTTTTGAGTTTCTACATTTTTTTCTGGCGTTATGTCCCAGGTGCCCGTACGCTTCCATGCCAAACCCTGGGTCTCCTCAATACCCCCGATATAATATGAGGCTTGTATGTCTCTACACTACATCACTGTATTAGAGTGGTAAATACCTTATGCTACCTACAGCAACCACTCATCACTGTTACATGCATAAAACTAACTGTATACACTGGTGGCTCAATAAAACTGTGTATGACTGTAGCATACACAGCTAAAAAGTAAAAGAAGTTAGCCTTAGGCACCTGGTCAATTAAAGAAATTGCTGTCACAGCTAAAGCAAATAAAACAAAGCTGCAGGCAGGTCAAAAAATTTTACAATGAGAAGAATGACAAACCCAGTCCTGAAGCCTTGCAAACTCAGTGCAAACCTTGTGATCCGTACCAAGCCATGGCAGCGCTGTGTTACAGTTACATGGTTAAACATTTGTAAGGCCCCAAACAATTCGCTGAAAGGGTTTACAGTGCTTCCTGTACTCTGGGTTAGATGCACGGGGGGAATACCAACCAGATATTCTCAAGAGGTCAAAATAACAAAACAGTTTACTAGCAAACTTTAGAAAATCAAGGAACTTTGCCAAAATATTTAGCACAACACCAATCAACATAAAACACTTCTCACAGCATTTATTTGGCCCATTCAACTTAACAAATTTTAAACCATCCAATGTTAAGTTACTCAAAATGTTCTAAGAAGAGGGAATTAGAAGAAAGGGAGAAAGACAGAAAAGATNNNAGACAGAAAAGATATAGAAAAACACACATATAGCTACCACCTGCTATGTTCTGGCCATGTTCAGATATAAACTCCAAGACGAAGATAGCATTAAATACCTTAACTCTATTTAACAGTTAAGTAATTTAACTGTTATTATTATTATTTTATTATACTATAATATTATTATAGTATATTATAACAGTTACTATTATATTATAATAACTGTTATTATTATAAAATAACTGTTAATTTAACAGTTAAATACCCCATGGCCTTTGTGGGCCCTCCCCTCAGGCAGGACTTCTGGTCACTCGGCCACTCGGTAGCTGGGTTGGGCAGAGTGGAGCACTGTGCCCAGTGTGCCAGTGATTGGCAGCTCTGCTGGGGTGGGATACAGGCTCTGGGCTAGGAGGAGTGGGACAGTTCACTGTCTCACCAGAGAGAGGTCTGACCTGCCCCCTCCCGCACACACAGGCATCCCAAAATGTCTGGAGACATCAATCCTTCCAG
>VZRJ01013394.1:0-13131 GCA_013397565.1 Ptilonorhynchus violaceus | reverse complement strand
AGCCAGTAATCGTTTTCTCCAGACTCCAACAAGAGTCTCTAAAACTAGCAAAGAGCTGATGTTTTTTCATGTTTTATGAGCTTTTCAGGAGAGAAGTGTGGTTATGGCCTTTTTGAAGTATATAGAGTTCATTGAATCTGTTTCAGCTGAATTTCACAAACAGGTAAGATCCTGCTGGAACTCAGTTAAAAGCTCATTGATTGATTTTTCTTTTAGAAACTTGGGCAGATTTTTCATTACACACTGATACCTACTGTTCTGCAATTGTTTCAGAAAACAATAATTACATCTCTGTTTAGTAAATCTTTAAATACAAAAAGACAAGGATGTCAGACTAGAAGTTTACATGGCCCATAATATTATGTTAGCCATTGGGTAATGTGTAGGAACAAGTAAAACAGGATAAGCATGTAATCATATTTTCCCAGAATATTTTCTCAGACTACCGCAATTGACATTTCAGTGAATCTGAATATGTCGCTGCTATTTTTTTAATTTTGATAGATTCTTCTTCCATGTTTTTAAGCTGTGTAGATGGCTAGCATGCAGATGAAGCAGTTTTACAGCTTTAATCACACTTCGTCTGAAGAACTCCCTCCTGTTGTTTATTTTGAACTTATCTGTCTCTAATTGTTAATCCCCTCTTTAGTGCTACCTAGTTGCTGTATAGAAGAGTCAACGAACACTTCATTTCTACTCTCTTTTACCACAGCTTTCATAAGTTTCTAGGTTTCTAACATGCCACCCATGAATCATCTCTTTTTCCATATTAAATAATCTAAATCAGTTTATTCACTCCTCACACATAGCTCTCTGCATTGATCATTTTTATCTTTTCCTGTTCCTTTTCCTTTCTTTTTGTTCTTACTATTTCTGCTTCATCTTTCAATACATCAGACATTAGTCACGCTGCAAGTATACTATGAATTTATTTAGTGACATAATCATATTTTCTGTTCTGCTATTTCTTTCAGTCCTCAGTATTACAATAGGTTTTTGGCTACTATTAAAAGCCAAGCCTAGGTTTTCAAATTCCAGTTCTTGACTGGCAGGTTATTCTGTGAGGTATGCTTGAAAAAGTTAAAGTGTATGTTTTTAATAAACTATTTATTTTGAATACACTATAGATCTAATTAAAGATTTGAATTGTATATCGTTCTTGTGTCACGAAGTATTTAATATTTTCTCACTTGTGTACTATTTACTCATCTTTATAATATATTTTAGTCAATCTCAAAACAAGTCAAAATAGGTCAAAATTTAGATAAATGAAATCACAAGAGTATATTTTCTCTTGTTAACACTGTACATTTCTTACTTAAAAATCATAAATAAATAATTGAATATATATATATAAATAATTGAATATACATATTTATCTTGACTGTGCTACTTTAAAATTACACATCATGACTATTAAGTAATGTTAATAGATTTCCTAAATACAAAACTCATTTTTTCTCACTAAAGTTATTTTCAGACGTAAATGTTTAGAAGATATGCAAATGATTATTTATTCAAGGTATTTTTTACAAACTTAGTCAAAAATACTTTTAAAAGGCCTTTTAAATTTTCAAAATTTTTTAATCATTGCAAAAAGAAATTACAGTCCTTTTATTTGATATGACAGTTATGGGACCTTACCTTAAAATTTTTGGTCTATTCCCAAGTGCAGTCATTGTAAAGAAGGCCAGAAGTGAATCCCACACAGAGAATAAACCACAGGCAAAATGTTTAATCTGATACTGCTGCCTTCATTGTTAATTACCTCTCAAGGGGCTAGGATGTCAATAGATAGTGATCTGGTATCTTGGAGTCTTTGCTGTTAAATGCATGATCAATACTAAATAGAATTTTAACTGCCCATGATTTAATTAGGAGTGGTTCTTTTTATCCTGCATACAATACCAGAATCTTACTCAGTAAAGTACAAAGGAAGATTGCCATGATGGTTGTGTATTCACTACATTCTGGCACTATGCAAAGGAATTGGAAAAGAAGATTTTGTTGTTAAGAATTTGCAATTGACCTGTAACATGGAAGGAGTCAATCTTCTTCTGTAAGTCATATGAGGAGTGGCTGAGGGAGCTGGGGTTGCTCAGCCTGCAGAAAAGGAGGCTCAGGGGAGACCTTCTCACCATCTACAAGTACCTGAAGGAAGGGTGTAGCAAGGTGGGGTCGGCATCTTCTCCCAGGCAACTAGTGACAGGATGAGATGAAATGGCCTCAAACTGTGTCAGGGGAGATTCGGGTTGGACATCAGGAAGAATATCTTCACAGAAAGGGTTGTTAAGCATTGGAATGGACTGCCCAGAGAGGTCGTGGAGTCACCATCCCTGGAGGTGTTCAAGAAAAAGCTGGATGCGGCACTTAGTGCTCTGGTATAGTTGACAAGGTGGTGATCAGTCAAACATTGGACTTGATCATGGAGGTCTTTTCCAACCTCAATGATTCTGCAATCGTTTCTGTGATTTTTCCCTTCATTCTAAATTAATCCAGGTTATTGCAAGTACAGAATACTGAAAACTACAGTTTTATGTGCTTAATACATTGCAGCTCCAAAAAAGAAAATTTAAATCACATTTTAAATGAAGCCAATTGATTTTAAATGGAGGTTAGGTATATTTTAAACTGGAAATAACAGATTCCTTGAATATTCACCCCATTCATGAGCTCAAACGGGCACCGGAAAATAAAATCATATTACCAGCTGTGGAAGATCAGGTCTTTTTACCAGGTTTTATACATCTAAACAAGACATCTTGTTCGTCCTGCCATATGACTTATCTAAATAGCCTGTTTCTGTAGAAGGTAAATGCTACAACTAATTAAAACAGAAATGTACAAGAGTTACCAAAGAAAATGCAGTTATCACTTTAGAAAATTGATTAAGAGAGCATATAGTACCAAAAAGAAATCCATGGACCGTGGGACCAGAGAAAACAGAAATGTGTGAAAAATATGATAGCAAAAATATAGGAAAAAAGACTAGCCGCTAGAGTACAATGGTAATGCAGTTAATGATGGAAGAAAATAGAAGAGGTCAATATATACTTCTATTCTTTGCTCAGAAGGAACCAGCATGATGAACCCTCTTATCACACAAGGAAGATAAAGCACTTTCCAATCCATTAGTGAGCAAAGAGGTATAAAACAATATCTACATGTTGTAAACATTTAATGATGATATACATTTTTAATAAATTTTGGAATGCAATGGAATTTCCTGCAGACTGAAGACTGATGAAACTATACAGCCACTTAAAAGAGAAGGGAAGTGACCCATGTAACTGCAGGCTGCTACTCTTCCATCAAGTCTGAGGTAAAATGATGAAAACAAGGATCTGCTATTCAGTTAACTAGGATTCAAGAACAGCAACATGCTTAATCGTCTTCAACAAAATTTTTTTAAAATACCTGAAGTGAAAAAATGCTAAATATAGAGAGCTGCTGATTGATAAATCTTAAAAGTTATTGACAGTTATCTCAGTGAATTTATATGCTATTTTTTATTTAAATTAAATATTTTTAAATTAAAATAAACAACCTTAACTAACCAGGGAAATAACAGGGGAATATTTCACAGGAATTGAGGGGTCTTCCTCTAAGAAGGCAATATGGCTGACAGCCCAGCTGAAGTGAACCACAGATGAGTAGAAGCCTGAGGTACTCAACAATTTCTTGCCTTAGTCTTCAGTGGCAACCTATCTTCCCACATTTCTTGAGTGGGTGGACAGGTGGATGGGGACAGAGTGTGAAAAATGCTTCCCACTCTAAGTAAATATCGGGTTCATGACCACCTGAGGAACCTGAATGTACTTAAGTCTATGGGACCTGATGAGATGCATCCCAGAGTCCTGAGGGAATTGGATGATGTAGTTGCCAAGCCAGTCTCTGTGATATTTGAAAATTCATGGCAGTCAGGTGAAGTCCCAGGTGACTGGAAAAAAGGGAAACACTGTACCCATATTTTAAAAAGGTAGAAAGAAGGTCCTTGGGAACTATCAACCTGTTAGCCTCACCTCTGTGCGTGGGAAGATCATGGAACAGATTCTCCTAGAAACTGCTAAATCACATGGAGGACAGCGTGGAGATTCTAGACAGACAGCACTGCTTCACCCCAAGCAAGTTCTGCAAAACCAACCCAGTGGCCTTCTATGATGAGGTAACTACACTGATCTGGACTTCCATAAAGCCTTTGACACGGTCTCTCACAACATGCTTCTCTCTAAATTGGAGAGATATGGGTGAACCATTCAGTGGATAAGGAATTGGTTGCATCCAAAGGGTAGTGGTCAACAGCTCAGTCCCAACAGATATCGGTGACAAGTGGTGACCCTCAGGGGTCCATACTGAGACCAGTGTTAATTTATATTTTCATTAATGACACAGACAAAGGGATTGAGTTCACCCTCAGCAAATATGCTGATGACACCAAGCTGAGTGATCCTGTTGACACTCTGAAGGACGGGGTGCCATCCACAGGGACCTGCACAAGCTTGAGAACTGGGTCCTATTGGACTCTTATGAGGTTTGACAACACCAAGTGCAAGGTCCTGCACCTGGGTTAGGGCAACCCCCAGTATCAACACAGGCTGGGGGTTGAACAGATCAAGAGCAGCCCTGCTGAGAAGGACTTGGGGGTGCTGGTGGAAGAGAGGCAAGACATGACCCAGCCATGTGCACTCACAGCTCTGAAAGCCAACAGTATCCTGGGCTGCATCTAAAGAAGGGTGGTCAGCAGGTCGAGGGAGATGATTGCCCCATTCTACTCGGCTCTCATGAGACCCTACCTGGGGAAATGCATCCCACTTTGGGTTCCTCAGCACAGGAAGGGCAGAGGCCTGTTGGAGCAAGTCCAGAGGTGGGCCACAAAAATTCTCAGAAGGCTGGAGCACCTTTTCTATGAGAAAAGATTGAGAGAGTTTGAGTTGTTCAGCCTAGAGAAGAGAAGGCTTGGGAGTGACCTAATTGTGGCCTATCAGTACCTGAAGGGGGCCTGCAAGAAAGCCAGAGGGAGACTATTTACAAGGACATGTAGTGACAGTACAAGGAGGAATGGGTTTAAACTGAAAGAGAGTAAGTTTAGATTATATATTAGGAAGAAATTCTTTGCTGGAGGGTGGAGAGGCACTGGAACAGGTTGCCCAGAGAAGTTGTAGATGCCCCATCCCTGGAAGTGTCCAAGGCCAGGTTGGGTGGCGTTCCAAGCAACCTGGTCTAGTGGAAGATGTCCCTGTCCATATCAAGCAGAGTTGAATCTAGATGGTCTTTAAGATCCCTTTCAACCCAAACCATTCTATGATTCTGTTAAAAACTTGAGGTGTCCTGCCAGTAAAGTACCCACAGTGTACTTCATTTTGAACTGAACAATGAAACTGATTTTAAGAATCTAATTTTTAAGTTTGAAGGTTGGTCTTAAGCTCTTAAGATTTCAGAAATTGTGTTTCAGAACTGTATTTTCCTTTATATATTTTATTTTTATATTTTTATTCTTGAAAGTATTTGACATCTAGTACTGATTGAAATATCATCTGTTTTAGAGATCTAAGCAGCTTTGTTTGTCCTGCAAGAAGCAAGCATTATGCCAGGATGTCAAATTATTTCATTCCAAGACAAACATGCTCTGGTCCTGAAAAATATATCTGCCATGTCCAAGTAGCAACTGTCCCTTAGTACTTAGAAAGTAGATTTTTCAGCCATTATGCCTCATCAGCACTTTCCCAGCTTTAGCAAGAAATTTCACCTACAGAAATTTCTCAAATTAATGTTCCCCATAATAAAAACTTTTTCTCCCTAATTTCATATAAATACATGTCACTTATAAATTTTTGCAGAGAAAGAAATTTATATTACTGTTTTTGCTTTGTTTTTATTTTATTTTAATTTTATTACTGTTTCTTGTTTAATCAGTATTCCTTCCAGTTTTAACATAACCTTGTCAAATGACAACATCTAAAGCCAAGGAATGAGCATCACATTGACAGTTTAGTATTATGTTATTCAAGACTGCATTTCAGAAATGTATTTTTGTTGATTAGGTATGAATAGTTGGGGTTTGCATTTTCTTAATCTTATAGCAAGATCTAAAAAGAAAAATTGACAATGATATGAGTGCCAGAAACAGAAGCTGGAAATAAAGCCAAATATTTTTATCATTATTCTTAATTAAGAAATATAACAACCTCTCAGACTAATTAGGGAACTTCTTCCTCTTTTTACCCTAAAACAAAGTTTGTGTTTAGACGAATACATGCTGTGTATTTTCAGTTACACCTTTTCAATACAGGTGCAGACACGAGGATAACTATGACATTTAGGTCCCTATAAGCACAAGAGATCTGACAAAAACATCTAGAAACCTGTCCTTACAGTATGATTGTTAATGGGATATACACATCTGATTAAATAGGTATGCAAAAATAGGAAATGCAGAACTTTGTTTTACAAAGGTATCTTAAAATTGAATTTCTGGAAGTTAAACAAAAAGAAAGAAAACAACAAATTTTGAGCTAAAATGTGGCTGATGAATACTTTCTAAATGTTTTCCAAAGTATGGGAAACCTCTTATTTTTGCATGATCTCTCAAAGGACTAACAAGAATTGCAAATTATGGTTGCAGTACACAGATAGTATATCGTAGGACTGCTATGAAGTTACCCTTACCAGGATTAAGTTATATATAAAGGAAATTACTTTTTCAGATAACATTTTGTTGCATACAGAAAAATACGCAGACCTTTTAAAGGAGTGCTGAATTTCTTGACACCTTGCACAAATGGGAGATAGAAAAATTATAGCATACTATTTTTCTGTTACTCATCCTTTTACAGTTAGAAGAGGAGATAATTACTTCTGTAGTACAAGCGATTTTAAATACCTGTTTCTGAATCAGATAAGTCACTTAAGATGACTGTTTTGTTCAATTAGCTGTAATGGAAGTCTCAGATAATTCACTATCTGCAGAGGTCAAAAGAGAATTAAGAGGAACCCTAGCCACTGTGTCTTCCTGAGGTAGCTGTTAGTGCTCCCTTACAACAGTACAGGGATATACTGCCTGGTAACTATATACCCTGCTTTTTAATTCTGCATACTGTCTCTCCAGATGAAATTCTAAAGTTATTTTTATTGGATGTTACTGAATATTTATGGAAAACAGCTGGTCTAATTCTATTGAGACTTTTCATAAGATTGTGTTCCTTGCCTCGTCACTCATATTCCCTGTGGAGCTGAAACACTATCAGCAAGCATTGAGTTCCATCTTGGTGGTTCTCAGGCACTGGACACTATATGATGGGCTGCAGTCTAATCATACAGTTATTAGTAATTTTGTTACAATTATATTAACATTAGCAGTTATTTGCACTTCCAATTGCCAAGTTATTCAGATAATTCCCAATACTGGCTCAATGAAAACTGAAATACTCATACTTTCTAATACTGACTCCTTTCTCCAACCATTTTACCCTTGTAGTACTCCAGAGAGTACGAGAAGAAACCCCAACAAATCAAAGTCCTGCGTTCTTCTCTGGAAGGAGTTTGCTGCTAACTATGGTTCAGGTGGCCTCTTCTCTTTGCCAGGTGGAATATAGTGTTTATGTCAAAGATATCTTCCTTCTCACTCTTGAAGGCACTGTCACTCAGTCATCTTTTCACGGTTCCTAACACAGACAGCATAATTGCCTTGACTTCATTACTTGATAATGTCATGTTGCACCTTAATTTTCTACATGTGGTGCGGTTCATGTTTTCTTCCTGTCTTCATTATTAAAAAATCCAACACTCCCTCCCTCCCTGCCTTCCACATCCTCTAAAAAGACCCCAAAACCTGAAAAAAACCCAGTTCCCAAGGTTACATTTCTTTAATGACACAATACTGATCAATTTTGAGTTACTTATATCCCTGGAGCCTCTGACTACCCTGTACTTGCATTTTCATTTTCTGCTATAGTTTCATGTTTGTCTTTTCGGACATGCTATTTACAATCCCCTGCTTTTCTTCAACAGCTTTCAAGCTGTAATTTCATAACAGCATAAATATATTTTTTTATTAACACAACAAGAAAAACAAACACATGTAGAGAAACTCACAGTGCTCTGATTTGGTATCAAAATCTCCTGGTTAAAGTTCTCTCTTTTCTATTACCAAAACTGCTCAACACCAGTAATTATGGCTATATATCTAATATTTGTGACTCTCCATCTAATGTGTAGAGCATAAGATTCAAGATGTTATAAATGTTTTTTGAATTTCATAACTTAAAAGAAGATGCATACAGGAGCGTACTGACTATAGCAATATAAGAGATTGTACAAGATTCATAGCTACATATGCTTCACTTGCAACCATCTGGAATCAACATACTGAAATAAATCACATTTTCTATTGGTGGAGTAATTATAGGTAGATTGCAAAGACTGTTTGAGAAAACTTTATTGAATGAAACAGTTTTAATGAAATGAACAAAATGTTAGTTGTATGTAGGAGATAACATTCACTGCAACATTTTAAAAGTAAAAATAATTTAAATTGACAAAGACTTGTGAACCAGAAAGAATTACATTACCAGTAATTCAAAAGCATATGATATAGTTTTTTTTCCAAAAGAAGTACAATTATGTTTGGGAAAATGAGACAGTTTGGAAGAGAAGTCCAGAACAGAACAACGTCCCAGAAGGAAAGGCATGAAAATGCATGTTAAAGGAGACAAAAAGAATGCACCATTGAAAGGTAAAAGTGTGTGATTTGTCACATTTTATTACTGAAAGTTTAGAAAACAGGTTCTACGTACCAGATCAGCAAATTCTATGTGCAGCCTTGTGACAAGACAAAGAAACCCAGAACTAGGTGTAGATACCCATTTCTTCCAGAGGGAGGCGAAAAAAGAAAAAAATAAACAGAAAAAGGAAAAGGGAAAAGGAAAAAGGAAAAAGAGTAAGAAAAAGAAAAGGAAAAAGAAAAAAGAAAAAGGAAAAAGAAAAAGAAAAAGAAAAAAAGAAAAAGAAAAAGAAAAAGAAAAAGAAAAAGAAAAAGAAAAAGAAAAAGAAAAAGAAAAAGAAAAAGAAAAAGAAAAAGAAAAAGAAAAAGAAAAAGAAAAAGAAAAAATAATTATATTGAGGCTTATCTTGAAGTCTGAATGATTTTATCGGAGCAAACTTATGCAAAGACCCATCTAAAATAGAGATGAAGTATGTACTGGAAGAAAGAAATATAAGAAACAAGAAACCGTTATTGCTGATATTTATATGATTGTTTACATACTAACAAAACATAAATGCTCTGTAATAAGTGCCAATACAGCTTTAAAAAATACATTCTGAGTTATGCTAAAAATCTGATCTTTCCATTACATTCAAAAGACCCTGGTGTTCTTAACACCATTCATGATATTTGATGAGAATGAATCATAAAGTACAGAGTATTTTTGTAATATGGTTATGAACTAACCTCATTACAACTTTGTAGAAAAAAAGAACTATTAGTTAATTAGGTAAGAGAGGGTAGAAATCTAAAGTGGAAGCTATGGAGAACTTAATGAGCTTGAGCTATTTGGGAATTCCATTGCAATTGAAGCAGAAATTTGTGGAATAACTTCCACCAAAACAAACCTGACGAGGAAGCAGAAGTCAATGCATAACATGTCAACTTGGCTATAAGAAAGTGATGCTTATTATGGCAGCTAGCATAGTTTTTCTTTACCTATTCTCAAACTATTCTCAAAAGATCTGATATTAATACTCCATTTGCAATAAAACTATATATGCCAGCTTCCCAATATTCTGACAGATTCTGCTGATATTTCAAAATTTTCCTTTGACTCTCTATCTTAAGATCTAATTACGACTTGTATCTATTTAATTAGTTTCCATTTTTATTACAAAATGAGATATCCACTTGGATTAATTTGTTCCACTCTCAGTATATTATCCAGTCCATGATATCACAACTTAACTGCCACTTTTTACTAATCAAAAGTTTAAAAAGCCAAAATTCGAACTTCAGAAAAATATCCTGTGTTTCATTGAATTTCATTTGCATTTCTCAGCAAAAAAAGTGATAACTTTTCTGGATAATAGTCTTATGTTTCACTCTACCAATGACTCAATTCACTTAAATCAAGCAAACTTCTTAGAAATACAGTGTATTGCAAATGTTCTAAGTTAGTAGAACTCCATAGTTGAAACATATTAACAATTTGTCCTGGAGTGATCTATTATGATGATCTATCCCATGATCCTCTGCTTATGCCAAAAAAAAATTTTTATTGTTATCTCTTTCTACCCCCACCCCACAAGAGGGTAGGTATGTGAGCCCGACCAGGATCCTGACAGGAGCGGGGGCCAGGAGCTGCTCTCTCTATCTTGCAGTTCAGGCAGGGCCGGGAGGTTGCTTGCCCTCTTCCAGTTCTGGGATCAGAACATGGCTGCTGCATGTGCAGAGAGAGGAGACCAGAGCCAGTTTTCCTGTCGGATTTCTGCCCTGCAGTGTCCTGCCATGGCGGCTGCTGCCTGAGAGCCAAGACCAGGGCCTCACCCACTGGACCCCTGTCCTGCAGCATGATTTCTCTGCTTGGCTGACTTGGTTTTTGGCCCAGGCATAGCACTTTTCCATTTCCCTCAATTGGAGAAGCTGAAGCAGCATTTTTTTGGCTGCTGGGAGCTGAACTGAACAGGCTGCTGCTCCAAAATCAGCGGGAGAGGGATCGCTGGGAATGGAGCTGCTCCGCCCCATCCCAAGCCCCAGGGAGCCAAGCTCGGAGGAGAAAGCACACCGAAAGGCTCGAGCCCAGCTGTTTTCGCCTGCTGTGACTGCTGTCAGAGGAAAAAAGTCGACACCAGGTAGCCACTGGAATTTTTCTCTGCTGCAGCACTGCTTCGTCGGGGCGGGGGGTCTGCTGCCTCTGCGAGAAGAGCCGGCACAATTTTTGGACCACATGTTGGGAAAGGTGTATTCCTCCTGCACTGCCCCCACTCTCTGGACCCTTTTTTAGGTTTTTATTTAACTGTGTGTGTGGGGAAGTGGGCTCTGATGGTTTAGTGCTTAACCTTTTGGTTTCCCTTGCCTGGTGGGTGGGCATTCTGTTTGTTAATTGTGGATACTGAAAAGCTTTCAGCAGAGGAATTTTCCAGCTTTCACAGTACTTTGTGAGAGTCTGTCTTTTCTCACGTGAGTTATGAAAAACAGCGAGATGCTTTCTTTAGAAAAACATCTTATCATGCACCTGTGGAATTGTTATGCAGTATTGTTATGATATTGACTAAAGAAATATTTTGAAGTGGGTGTTATGAAGTCCAGCCAATCACCCTGAGAGGTGGATAGCCAAGGGACCAATGACCTTATGGCATTCATGTGTGCTAAGGTATAAAACAGGTCTGTATATTAATAAATAATGGTATTTTCACCCTCTCCCTGGATTGTATTTTGTGTACTGTTTTGCTCCATCCTGGACACAACAGCAACATCTGGTGATCCTTGACATGTCCTCCGACCGCACTTCGACGGTGCCTCCGGACCGAACCAGGACGCCTTGTGTCCCCTACAGGAACAGTACATGGCTACATCCCTGGGGCTACAGGGACAAAGCCCCCCCCCCCGGGGCTGTGGGGCAGAGGCCTTGGTCCAGGCACCAAGGTTTGGACAAAACCTGGAAAAATGGGGGAAAAAAGCTCAAAGGAAAGCACAGTGCTCTCTGCCTTGAAGACTGTGTTAGCTTTCATGAAAACCAATATATCAGATGCCGCCTTGACGGAGTTGCTGAGCTGGGCGGAAATATACAGCTTTCCTCCGGAAACTAACAGTGCATTTAGCCTTGAGGCATGGCAGGCACTGGGGGACAGCCTGTTTAACGAGTTCACCTACGGAGAAGAAGACGTGACCTGGTTACTCTGGGTTTGGCGAGTTCTGTATGATATGCTGCTACTGTATACAGTGGAAGGGGAAGCCAGAGGATCCCCCAGGCCAGAGGGTTCTGAGGGAGATACAGCTTCCGAGAGACTGGAACTGTTGGAGGATGCAGAGCCTCAGAGTAGCATAGGTCGTGGGTCCCCGGAGGCATCCCCAGCGCCATCTCCAATGCCATCCCTAGTGCCACTCCCGGCACTGCTGGAAACGGAGATTGCTCATGTGTCCCCGGTCCCGTCAGGGCCTGGAGGAGTCATGGAAGCTGCACGGGGATCCTATCCTTTGCCCTGTGATTATGTGCCGCCAGTATATCCGTCTCCATGTGACTTTGTCATGCCGAGATACCCGTCGCCTGTGGAACAGCAGCTGGACAGCTGGGACAACCTGCAGCGCTACCCCTCCCCTCTTCTGCGCTCCCCCCCAATCCCTTCTTTAGTGGCGCGGCCCCCCCCCTTTTGCCCCAGGCTTCCTTCCCCCTTCTTCCGCGGCACACACACCTGGAACGGCAGCTTTAGCTGGCCCTTCTGGAGCAGTGGTTCCTACAGTCCCCCTGCTACCACAGACGGCCCCCGCGGCTGGTATGTCACCAGGTGCAGCTGGCTCCTATTTCTCACCATATCCACAACGGTCACCCATGGCGCTCGAAGGGGCCGCCCAGCCCTCCGCGCCGCCAGCCCCCGGTCCCTTCGCACATGCGTCCGGCGCGCCCGGTCCCCTCGTGACCGCGTCCACGCTGACTGGCCCCTTTGCACAAGGGTCCGCGCTGCCTGAATATATCTCACATATGCCTGAATATATCTACATCCCGGCACCTCCCTATGCATGGGTATATGGCCCTGCCATCGGG
The DNA here is from genome assembly GCA_013397565.1 of Ptilonorhynchus violaceus. Taxonomy (NCBI): domain Eukaryota; kingdom Metazoa; phylum Chordata; class Aves; order Passeriformes; family Ptilonorhynchidae; genus Ptilonorhynchus; species Ptilonorhynchus violaceus. The sequence goes on along the minus strand of VZRJ01013394.1, from coordinate 382 downwards.
CACGCCAGAGCTGGGTTTCTCTGCCCAGCTGCTCGTGGTGCTGTGGTAGGCTATGGGGTTGCTCCGAGATCTGACCCCACTATGGGACGCAGCGCGGGCGGCTCAAATGGCGGTTGCTAGGCAGCAAGGAGCAGTTGAGGCCACCGCACGGCAGACGGTCCCAGCTGACTCTCCCATCGTGTCAGGTGACTGTGTGCCCAAGGAACCCAAGACACTTTTGGGAGGGTGTTAGGCTGCGGGCTCTGGAAGAGGGGGACTGGGAAATGTTAGAGAAGATAGGGAAACCTGGAGAGGAACAGGGAATTATGCAGGATCAAGCAGTTGGTACAGACCCTCAGGAAGGTGTACCAGCAGATCAGGGTGATAGTGGCACCTCGCAAGG
>VZRJ01013393.1:0-13782 GCA_013397565.1 Ptilonorhynchus violaceus | reverse complement strand
GGGGCTATTGCCCCCACAAATAACCATTTGTGTTTCCACAAAAAAAGTAAAATAGGCATGTATATAACATTGTGCTTGATTTTGTAGGAATGTGTGTGTAAGGAAGACTTGTGTTAAAAGTTTGGTTTATACATGTGGGAGATGCGGCTGAAGGTTTCAAAACAAAGTCCACAGTGTCACAGTCTCTTTGGATCTCAAATTTTCAGGATGACATACTCTGTGATTTAAACTTTTTATCATGGTCTCACCAAGAAATACAACAAACGGGCTCAATCTCCTTTTGCCCAGATTACTCTATCGTGTGAATTCACTTATTCACCATTGAATTCATAAGGTTTCATAATTTATAACTCATAACTCTTAATATCATGCACCTATGAGCAAAAGAAAAGAATTAATTACCTAGCCGACAGTGAGTGTTCATCTTTCCTCTTCCATCATGGTGCAGGCATCTCCTATATCACACCAGGAAGCATGAAAGCCTCAGCAGTCCAACTGCTGTTAGATCTACTTCAAAAGCTTTTTGGGTAAGCTGATGTTCTATACTCTCCAGCTTGGAGATTTGGTTTATACCATTTCCATAATTTAGCAGATTCTGAGGAGACTGCCAGGCAAAGATAACGGCTCCTGGAGCCAACAGTTTGCAGCTGATAATGGTTGTATAATGGCCCTTTAGCTCTTTTTGACCTCCTATCCTGTCTACGTGGTACTTTGGCTTTGACCTAATGGTGCTGCTTCTAGCACATATCAGGCCTTAGCATGAGCTGTCATAGCCAAAAATTTAAGCAGGAGTTGAATGAAGTCACACACAGTAAAGACAAAATCTTGTCGAGACTTTGAAGTTAGATTTTGCGGTGTGCTACTATTACACCCTGGTCACTCAAACCTAGGGCTAAACCAAGATTCTTTTGCTCTGGGTAGACGCAAAGGAGAAAATTCCAACCAAATATTCTCAAGAGGTAAAAACACACAAAAGTTTACTGGCAAACTATAGAAAATAAAGGAACATTGGCAAAAGAGTAAATAGTACATAACATCACTTATTCCAGCATAGACTTAGCCCATTGAACATAGAAAACCTTAGAACCCATTCGATGTTATGTTCCGTGAGAAGAGAGTTAGAAGAAGAAGAAAGGGAGAAAAACAGAAAGACAGGAAAGATACAGGAAAAGAGACATAGCTACCAACTCCTGGGTTCCAGCGATGTAAAGCTCCAAGATGAAGGTAGGGTTAAAGGACAATGTGCTTGCCTCATGGTAGGCTTCTTAAAGCCTTGGTCCATCCTGGGCCTTCCTCCCAGGTGTGATTTCCGATCTCTCAGCCACTCAGGGGCTGGGTCAGGCTGCACTGAGGGCCTGCCTCCAGTGCACCATTGATATGAATGGGAGAAAGAGCTTTCAGGGCTCCTGCCTTTGCTCAGATTTCTGGCAGTAGGCAGCAGCTATTTTGAGATGGCCTGCACCTCAAAACCCTCTCTTGCTCACAAGTTCTTTAATCATGACCAATTAGGTCTATTGCAATATGAATTATTTATTGAATAGACACAAGAAAAACACAGACATGAGACTTTAACAGATTACCTACTACACAGGATAAACAAGGGGGATATTACTAGTGAGTTAGGATGTGAATACTGTGCCACCGTGAGTAATATGTTAGCCACGCAAACCACTTACTACACAGGTAAATATTACTAGTAAGACACTGTCACTGTGAGTAATATGCTGGCTATGCAAATTACCTATTACACAGGTTAAACAGGAGAAATATTGTTAGTAGGTTCATATATAAAACAGTGCACAATAATAAAGGTACTTATAGTTCAGCTAGTGAAGAAATAGTATAGCCTAGAAGCTGATATGACTTACTGGATTAGTGTGGTGTGTCGAGGCTTCTCTCACCCAACTTCCAGAAGAGAAGAAGCATCCCGGAGCCAAGGGGTTTGCCCTCATACACACCTCAGAGGTGCATAGAAGGTTTTTCCAATTTGTGAGAGCTACGGTAAGTCTTTTATAGTTGTAAAGTTGTAGTGTCTGTCAGTCACGAATTTCAGCATAATCTCCCTCCACAGCAGCTGTTTAGTATCATACCAGCTCTGGCATCTGAGTCTCACAAGACTATGGAAAAAGGGGAGATTTCCTAATTTATGCAAACAGCAGATAACCTTCTTGACAGCAAGAAGGAAGGTAGGAGGGGAGGGAGTGGGCTGTCTCCCCACAGCCACGATTGACAGACATTGTGGAGCTGGGGGGTATTGGGGGCAGGGCACTACTTCACCAGAGCAAGGTCTGACCCACCCCCTACCACACATTCCAAGCCCCCAAGATGTCTCGAAACAGATTACTTTTTCCAGTCTCTGACAACTACCTGAAGTACTTAAGAGTTGCACACACAGAATCATGCTTTAACCTTGCATTGCACTGCTTGTGAAATACACTACTCTGAGACACCTAAAACATCATATAAAGCATAAGACTTTCTTTTTCCTGGGAGCCAAATATTAGATCATAAATGAGGCCTGAAAGCTTTATAAAAATGATCAAAATAAAATCTAGGCTGAAAGGCTAAGAAGTACTGCATGCATTTAAATGGATTGCATTTCTTAGGGAGCTAAATAGCTAGGTGAACATACAGCATTCATATGGCTGTGCAACTGTTTGTTTTAAATTTCAATTCTTCCTTGTAAATTATTTATATGATTTGTTTGCTTAGGTAAGCTCTCCTAATCACAGAGACACTGAATTTTGCTGAAGGAAAAAATGCTGGCTGATATATTTTGCGCAAAATTCCAAACAAGCAAATCTTAACTTTAAATTGTTAAACATGCAGAATATTACTTTATTAGTTATTTGTGCTTTGTGTAAAGTACAAAGACACAAAGAAATTTAAAGGAAGTAATGACTGTCCGTTAACAAATGTGAGCCAAATTTTACTTAAAGCTGATTTTATATATTTTTGAGGTTGAAGTTTGTGCAATTGTAATTGTTATATTATTTGGCTTTCTAACAAATTTATGTATTGCTTGTATATTGCTGCTTACCATAATGTTCTGAAAGTTGGCCACACAAGCTAATTTTTGTTCTTACTCTATGATTTTTTCTAATTCCCTATAGTTGAGAACTATATCTTTGGGAATGGAAATTTATGCTTATAATTTTAAGTACACAGTGGTATATTCTAGATTTTTTGGAGAGTATATTTTGTTTTAGTTAACTCATTGCTATCTTTTTTTCCTACTTCTATTTTGTCTTCAAAATAAAGGTTTTAATTCAATGTTGCTTCAGTTGTTACTGTGTTACTGCTGTTTTGATATTGAATTGATCCTTGTAGCAAGCACTTTGCAAGCACCATAACCACTTGCGAGTGTTCTGCCCTGCACTGAACAAGCTGTCCGCTTTGTGCAGAAAAGTCATGTTTGTGTCCAGTGGCTGAAGTATATTCTTATTTGTCTTGCAGGCACAGGAGAGAGTGGCAAAAGCACGTTCATCAAACAGATGAGAATCATTCATGGATCAGGTTACTCTGATGAAGACAAAAGGGGCTTTACAAAATTGGTGTACCAGAATATATTTACAGCAATGCAGGCCATGATCAGAGCCATGGATACCCTCAAAATCCCATACAAGTACGAACATAATAAGGTGAGATTTTTATTTCCATAGCTGAAATTTTTCCTCTTTTATCTTTAGGAAATGTACTGAAGGTCTCTAAAAATTATAAATCACATACAAATTATATTCTACCTAAAATTTAGAAGAAAAGGGCTTCTTTCAGTCCTGCCTCTAGTTCTCTGCCCTTTGCACTGCTCTGACAACACAGGTGCTGTTCTTATTAAAATGTTTGGGGGGCTTGTCATAGCAAGATGGTAGAGGGCAGGCTGATGTTTGCCTGTGACTTTAATTATCTTTTTTCCTTTCCTCCCATCTCATGTTCTGGCCAGAGCACAGTTTAATTTTTTTGGTTTGTACCAGTACTACTTAAGGTTTTCCATTAATTTTATATGGGAAAAAAAATTATTGGAAAAATAGGTGGGAATATCTGCTTGTGTGTGAGTATATTATGAAATAAAACTTTTGATACAAGGCCTTAGAATAAGCAAATTCTTTTGAAAGTGATGACATCACTGAAATTTAGAAAGAGAAAATACATTTAAAGCGTTTTGTAAGGTTTGTCTTTGATTAACCTGACTTCTTTCAATTTTTGTTCCAATCAGAAATTTTCCATTTAAAATCAAATGTATAACTGGTATAACTAGTATTAAAAAGGAAATTTTCATGTGTATTTCAGCTCCATATTTTTGCTTTACATAAAGCACTGAATTTCCTAACAAGCTGACTTGAAAACTTAGTTGATTGTGAAGCATACATTTTTTTCAGAATCAGGACTGAGAGTCATTTTGCTATAGTATATGAAAGTCCTAATCATAAATCAGTAAATTATTTTCTTGTATTATACTGCAAAGTATATATTCTACAGTTATTGTTCAAATTGAGTGTTGCATTTATATAGGCTTTTATATAGTTGTAGTGAATTAGTTAGATGTGACATAGCTGTATATATGTGGCCAGACCTTTCTAATTAGAGCTGTTCATTTCTCTATATAAAAATAACTTGACTTAAAGTAAGTGAGTCTATCTTTGCACTCACCTCCTTCACAAGCATTTCCATCAGTTCTAGGTGTGGATTAAAGTACAACTTGCCAGGGTTGCCAGGTTCTAGATGCAATTCCTTTAAAAACTTGGGGATTTTTTTAATTCAAGGAAATTAAAAATGCAAACTTCTCTCTCCCACTCCCCCCCTCTTTTTTTCTCCATTGAGAAGGTAAACTCATTAGCCTTGCAACCTAAAAAACACAGGAAGGGCATTTCCTATTAATTTGAATCTCATATCAGAAAATTTGGTCTCTGTAGAGAATATCTCAAAGTTCGAGTAACAGCATATTTTTAGCACAGCACTTGTCTTGCACAATAGCTTAAAAAACTACAGCTCAGGCTGATGTTTGTGTGGCTGAGCCTAAAGGAAAGAGAGTGAAGTGACACTCATAAAATTCAAAAAGTCCAGTTAAGTAGACAGTTGTAATCTTTGTACAGTGTAAAAAAATGACATCTAAGCTGGATTATTTTAATATCAATGTAGGAAGAGGCATGTTTTAAGTTAAGAAAGTTAGTTCTTCCAGTGTTGTGTTGGCTTCATAGTCACCGGTATAATTAAAGAGGCAGAGTCTGAAATTCATTGTCCTATATTATACTAACCTAGGATCTTTGAAATATTTATTATCAGAATAGTGAAAGTCAGTTGAGAAATATAAACATTATTGTTTACATTGTAATGTCTCAGAAGTGATGGTAAGGCATTGTATCATACTTCATCACACTTTTCATCACACTTTTTTGTCTTGTTAATTTCAGAATATGAGCTCTACTGAGGTTTAAGATAATAGGTGAGGGTTATTTCTTCTTTTAGAGATGTGACATAGGAAATGGTGGCTTATGGATTGGGTTTTTAGTTTCCCTCTAAGTAAACTGTTACTGTGATTCCATTTTTTTTAACCAGAAATTTTGAATTTTTTATATGCATCTTGAATTTTGGAGAAGCCATTTAAAAAATTCAGAAAAGCCTTAGGTGTTTTATTTTTGTCCTGGTTTTTTTCAGAAATGGACTTGACCAATTCTTAAAATTGCCTGTCTGCAAAGTTTTTGTGAATGTACAATAGTAACTCATGTGCAACCACTGACATTCAAATTAAATTTTTAAAAATCTTAGAGAGAGATATATATATTTTAAAATCTTTTTTAAAATTTTCTTTTTAGAAATCTGACCTGTGTATTAATGTTCCTAACAATCCTTTCAAATTCTGAATTAAAACATTAATGTTAATTTTTTTATCTTCTGACATTCCCAGTGTTGTCCATAGTGGCTTAGAAGTCATTGCTCCAGGTAATGTAGTCCCCCGTTTCTCCTTTTCTATCTTTCTTCATGTCCAATATTGCTGAAGGAAGGCTTTTTATTTTTCCTCTCCTGTTGTTACAGAGCTTTTACTAAATAAATATACTACTGTACTAAAGAACTACTACCACTTTAACCCATTATTGTTACCTTTCAATGTAATTTCCAGAAGACAGTTGCCTCTTTTTACAGACTGTCAGGAAGATGTCACTCAGCAGTGGTTATCGGGCAGGAAATCTTATTTGAATCCATATCCATAATTTCCCATGAGACTTCTTAAATATTTATAACAAGATACCTAATGTGAGTAAGATAGTAACAGAATAGATTGCAAGAAACTATAGGGACTGAAAACAAAATGACATCTTATTGTAGACCAAGAATTTTGCTGTAAGTTGTTTTCATTGCTGAAGTTGTTTCTTTATTTAAGCCTATTTCCCTATAGGGAATGTTTAAAAATTAAAATAAGCAGGTATGGGAAAATGGTTTTAAAGTCCAAAATCTTACTGAAATTGTCTTCAAGGCCAAGTTTACTTTGTTGATAGCTCCACCACCACCACCCCATCCCCCATAGAATGAATCTACTGTAACAAACAGACAAAAGTAAGACATCAGGATCAGGTATGGAGTCAAATTGCATAAATTCTCATCTCAAGTAGTGGAGTCTTAAATGTTTTGGATCTCTTCGGTGAAATTTCATGTTGAACAACAAAGTAGTAATTTCACATGACTTTTTTTTCTCCCTGGTTAAAGTAGGTATAAAGTCTAAACATTAGAGTTATGTGAACAACATAGGTTGGAGAAAAGGACTTCCCTCATAAACCTTACCTGATATTCAAAGAGTATGAAGGATTGAATCCCAAGCAGCGGCATGCAAGCTGTGTGAGGTACATTGACTCTCAGATGATGCAGAATCTGCAGGATTTATGGCCTTTTAAAAAAAGAATTATTATATTTGTGGGATGTTGAAATGAAATGCATCTAAAGAATAGCTTATTGGTCTGGAACACATAATAAACAACCAAACTGCCATCTTTGTAAAAAGTATTCTTTGGTGTCTCAAAGCTGAAGCAGAGAGCTTAAAAGCAGGTTGCAGGAAAAAGGGATTTATACTAGTCATGTTAGTACTCCTAGTACTCTCAGATGTCTTCCTCCAGACACAAAACTAAAGAAAAATTACCCTGTAAATAAAAGTTTTGCAGACGGTTAAATGCTTCTAATACTGTGAAACTACCAATGCAATTTTTTTTTCTGCAAGAAATAGACTACCTAAGAGCAAGCCAACATGGAAGAGTGTAGTAAGATTTCAAGTATTGTAATCAATTAACATCTATTCAGATAAAGAAATGAAAGATTACTTTTTTTTGTTCATGAGCCTTGTTTGACATGAGGCAAAAACTGACTCCCCCATAGCTTTGCATTTCCTCCCATGAGAATTTGCATCTAAGAGCTTTAGGGGCTTCAATAAAGCCATGAACAATTTTTTCTTCAGTGCTTCATAAAGAATGAACTTCCACAATCCAAAACAGAACTCAGTCTCCCCCTAACTGCTTTTCTTTTTAACTGTCTTCCTCTGTCAGTCATTTATTCCTCTCTTGCCTAGTTGGCTTCTCTCCAGTTTTTTTACATTTGATCTTATAAAGTTTTTATCTGTTTACCTGTGACCATATTGTCCTACTCTCTACTGTTTTCATTTTTCATTACATTTAAAGCAAAATTTTTTTTAAGTCATTGCTTACTTCCCTTTTTTGTTTACCTTTTGGTTAGAGCTGAAATTTCTTGCATTTGCCTGTATTGCTCCAATGATTTTGTAAATTGTTTCCATCTCTTATATTCTTTACTATTTCATATTTTATCCCAACAGAAGTGACTTTTAGATTATATTTTTTTCCAAGTGCAAGAAAAATTATTGTCTATCAGAGGTAAGATAGGTTAGCAGAGTCACTCAAAGAACTGAGAATATCTTTTGTTCACATTTTAGAACAGCTGCAAGCCCACAAAATTAAATGAATTGATCACATTTAAGTTCATGCATGTGCTAACATTTAATTTTGAAATGAATAGGACCTAGATTATGAAATATATATGCCATATATAGAATACTGTAGGCATAAATTTGAAAACTCAATGTTAGCTACTCATATTGCCGTGCATTAAAATTTCTTCATTCCTCCTTTTATATTTTATTTAAAGAGAAGCACTTTATCTTTTTTGGAACATAATATTTTAAGTGATTAACCACCCTTTGCTAATGGGAAATGAGAAGTCAAATACAAAAGCATATGTGTGGGGTGTGATGTCCATGTTTTATCTTTCCAATTTCACCATTTTACTCCTAGTAGAGAGAATGGGTGGTTAAAATGCTTGCTTACAGATTCTTGTAGATTTTGATGGCTCCTGCAGGTGTTAAAGGATGATAATTATACAAGATGTTTCTAGATTCCTTTTTTGTCATTGTTGTTTCTTTTTTATAAGTATTCTTTCTCTTTTACTTTAGATATGTTTGTCACAGTTATTTTTCTTATTGAGTGTCTGAAAAGAAACATTCATGTGACCATGCATTCTGACAATAAAAATGTGAAATACTCTCAGGGCAACTTTTCTATGTAATAGAGGTCTGGAGTTTATTTTAAGGTAATGAGTGAGATGTCACAGTCTTGAAATGATTCTGACTTTTCCTTTATTAGCAGTAGTTTAATAGCTATATGGGTATTTATATTATATATAATTTTTTCTTAGAGCAAAATATTTAACTTCCTAATTAGTTCATTCCTTTTTACAAATTATGTGTTTAGATAATCCAGCATTCAATTCTGAAATAATTTCAGATTGAAATATTTTCTTAAAATTCTCTGAAACTTTGGAAAATATTTCCTACCCCCAGTAAACATTTTTTGGGAAACTGACTGATACACTTATGTTCCATTTATGTTATGTAAAATTACTAAAAGCTTTTCAGGCTCATGTCTTCGTTGTTCATTTCTGCTAACTTGCAAGATTTGCTTGAAATAAGATTTACTGCCATGAATTAAGAAACCATCAGAGAAAATGGGCCATTTTTTCTGAAGATTTTGTTGGTGTCTCTTTTTTAGTTTGTACTTCCTGTGGTAAAAGTTGTAATGTCTGAAATGCAAGAAAGCTTCAGGTTTGGTTTAGAAAATTGGCTAAATGTTAAGCAAATTAGTTGTGGGGTTTTTTTAAATATTAGAAATTAACCAACTTTTTTTTATCAAGTGTTTGGGGTTTTTTTGTTATTGGTGGCAGTACTAGTAGTTTTGTATTTATAGTGGGATGCATTGCCTGATAGAGGTATTCCCATAATTATTTTGATTGTTGAATTTTTTCTTGCATTTTTTTTCTCCCTGGTTAAAGTAGGTATAAAGTCTAAACATTACAGTTGATTACATATTCACACTATGCAATTCTGATCACATGCCTACCTGATTTCAGAATATGGACCTATGTACCTCCATTCTTACAACAAAGTGAATACAAAAATCTAACTTTGGGTGACTACCTAAAGGTGAGGCATGAGACAAAGGACCAGTGTTTTATTTCTGGAACAGGAGGTGGGCAAAGAAAAATCTTAAGTATGACATTATTGGTGTTTAATTTTGTTTTGACAATATGCTTTTCCAGAATCAAAGGACAAAGCCTCTGTTGCATGCCTCAGTTTTGGAAAAAAAGTATATACATTTTGACTGGTTTCTGTAGATTATTTAATATTATGGTGGACCTAAGATATTGGATAAGAAGAAAATGGTTTGTTATGAGCAAGTGGCTTCTGTGAACAGTCTTCAGTTTGACAAAACAGAGCTTAGTATTGGGTTGGAAGGGTAACAGAGTTGCTTTGAATCCCTTCTTTCACTTCTCTAATTCTCATGTGCATTAGAGTTCATGAAATGTATGCCTTGGCTGGGGCAAGTAATACTGTGAAAAAACTGTTATGATTAAGGTATTTTCATGCTAATGAAGTTTGTTTCAGGTTGATGACTTTGCATTTTTCTTCGTGTGACCAATAGGGCAGAGTTTAAATTTGGCTTGTTTTAGTTAACCCTGTTAGCTAATTTGTATACAGTGTAGCAATAGATTGCACGTACGTGTTTTGCAAATTTAGAGTTTTTCTTGAATATTTTCAAAATGTAACTTATGTGACAAGTAGTTTGTTTGAAGATGTTCCTCTATTTTTAGATTTTCTTTAATAAGCTATCACCCTTGTTTTGAGAACATATGCTCTCTATGTATTGTTGGCTGTACAAGCAGATAAATGAGCACTCTTGGGGTGTGCATACATTCTTTGCATCTTTCCTCCAGTCCTTATCCAGCTATTTTTTTGGACCAGAGAACCAAGTGCTGTCAATTGTACAGGTTATACAAAAAAGTAACTGTCACTGGAGCATAAAATAAGTCTTGGGCACACTTGTTTCCTTTCTGGACCCTGGTACAGCCATATACTGGGTGGAGAGAGAATGGAAATGTCCTAAAGAGGTATTAACACTGCAGTTGTGTAACCCTGGTGAATCCCATAGCAGTCTTTGAGGTGCCAATTGCACCACTTCATGACTATTTTGATGTTTTTATTTCTGTTTATTCAAAAAAAGAAAAAAAACAGAGATCAAAATTATTGACATCAGATTTTGTTTGGTCATATTTTTCTTACCTAGTCTATATCTATTTGTAATTTACAGAGGTTTTGCTGTGTATGTTACAGAATAAAAGCACCACCTTGACTTTGGAAACTCTGACAGCAAACTTGTTTTTTCTAACTGTATCATTTATAGGACCACACTATGTCATTTTACATTTGTTAAGAGATTTAGAACAAAATGGAAAACAAATTTTTGTGTGCTCATTTCTATTAAGGTGTTTGTTCAATTATTTTTTGTGGTAGTCCAGTAGTATTTTTTTGTATTGGGTTTGCATGGCAAGGTTTAGGTAGGGGGGAGGTACAGGCATAGCTTTTGTGAGAAGCTGCCAGAAGCTTCCCCCATGTTTGATAGAGCCAATGCCAGCTGGCTCCAAGACAGACTCGTTGCTGGCCAAGGCCGAACCCATCAGTGATGGTGGTGCCACCTCTGGGATAACGTATTTAAGCAGGGAAAAAACCTGTGCAACAGCAACTGCAGCCAGAGAGAGGAGTGAGAATATGTGAGAGGAACAACTCTGCAGACACCAAGGTCAGTGGAGAAGGAGGGGCAGGAGGTTCTCCAGGCACCAGAGCTGAGATTGCCCTGCAGCCCGTGGTGCAGACCATGGTGAGGCAGCTGTGCCCCTGCAGCCCAGGGAGGTCAATGCGGGAGCAGAGATCCACCTGCAGCCCGTGGAGGAGACCCACACCGGAGCAGGTGGATGCCCAAAGGAGTCTGTAACCCTGTGGGAAGCTCGCACTGGAGCAGGGTCCTTGCAGGACCTGTGGAGAGAGGAGCCCACGCTGGAGCATATTTGCTGATAGGACTTGTGACCCCCGTGGAGGACTCATGCTGGAGCAGTCTGTTTCTGAAGGACTGCACCCCGTGGAAGGGACCCACATTGGAGCAGGTGGATACCTGAAGGAGGCTGTGACCCTGTGGGAAGCCCATGCTGGAGCAGGGTCCTGGCAGAACCTGTGGAGAGGAGCCCACGCTGGAGCAGAATTGTTGGCAGGACTTGTGAAAGCGCAGGGTAGCCACGTTGGGAGCAGCCTGTTCCTGAAGGACTGCACCCTGTGGAAGGGACCCACACTAGAGCAGGGGAATAATGTGAGGAGTCCTCCCCCTGAGGAGGAAGGAGCAGCAGAAACAATGTGTGATGAACTGACCACAACTCCCATTTCCTGTCCCCCTATGCCGCTGGGGGAGGAGATGGAGAAAATCGTTAGTAACATGAAACTCAGGAAGGAGGGAGGGGTGGGGAGAAGGTGTTTTTAACATTTTGTTTTATTCCTCATTATCCTGCTCTGATTTGATTGGCAAATTAGTTTCCCTAAGTTGAGTCTGTTTTGCCCCGACAGTATTTAGTGAGTGATCTCTCCCTGCACTTATCTCAACCCATGAGCTTTTCGTTATATTTTCTCTTCTCTGTCCAGTTGAGAAGGGGAGAGATAGAGGGGCTTTAGACACCTGGCATCCAGCCAAGGTCAACCCACCATAATTCTTTACTGCTGCTTCTGCTCAACTAGGTGCTTGACATTGGAGAAATATAGTAGCACTAATAATTCAAAGCTCCTTCAAGGATCATTTAAAACACAAATCTGCTGAGTACAAAACATGCATAGCTTTTACAGCTGCAGGGTGCACTCGGACTACACTAGAACTTGTAGTTGTGCAGAAACAGGCTTCCTGTCTCATCTAAGTATTTTAACAGGTGTTCTGACATAACAGAACTTTTCTGCAGTGTATTTCAGTATTTCTTTTGAACTGGGTGTAGATGCAAAGATAATATGTTATCAATCCTCTTTTTTAGAAACTGAAAAGATGTGAATAGTTTGGTTTGGAAGGGTTTTCTTTACTGTTATGATTTTTATTAAGAGTTAGAATCATGATGATATTCCATTAAAAAACCCCAACACTCTATATTTCTATGTCTAAGCCACAATGCCATATGTTGATATATCATTTGGTAATAAAGGTAAAAAGGCCAGAATAATTTCATTGTACCAGTCTCTGAAAGCTAAACTTAAAGGCACATATCACAGTCAAACAGGAAGAATCTTGTATAATTTTAAGCTCTTGAAGGGTGAGGGTTTTTACTTAACTCACATGTAATCTGATAAAATTGTCTTTTCTGGGATGAAATACTTGTATTTTTAAGAAACATTTTATATACATTTTTAATGTTTTCTTTGATATTCCTATGCATTTTTTTAAAGCTGGGTTCATTCAAACTGGATTGAAAAGGTACTTTTGAAAGCTGAAATCTTTTTTGGTAAGGCTTTTAATTACTTTTTCCCCATGAAACCAGTACTTTCTGGGTTTCATTTGGTTCTTTTTTTCTGCCTTTCCTTTCCTCTACTTTCTCTGTCAGCTTGGAACTTTTTAATACTCCCTTGGCCTTTGAAAATTTAAAATATTAAAGGATTGAAAATAAAGCTTCTCAAAAAGCACAAAATATACGGGATATTTGTGGTGGGTTGACCCTGACTAGATTCCAGGTGTCCACCAAAGCTGCTCTCTCACTGCCTTTCCTCAGCTGGGTAGGGGAGAGAAAATATAACAAAAGGTTCATGTCATGGGTAACCCAAAATGTTATTGTATTACATATCCATCTCTGTGTCCAAAAATTGTTACTGTCTCTTTAAGGACCAGCAGTACAGCCGGAAACAGAATCATGAGGTCGGGGATGGTAGGGCAGGCACTTTTAAAGTCTGCTTTCTCCCAGGCAGCTCTCTCTCTTTTTTGCTGCATGATTTTTGCCTCACTGGCTTCTTGGGTTTTGCCTTAGTGTCCTGGTTTAAAAGACAGGTCTCTGTCAAGGAAGGCAAGAACCTTCCTGGAATGGAAAAGATGACCCCCTCCCTACAAATTATTATAACCTTGAAATTATGGGGCTTTCAGGCAAAGATATGGGAAAATGAATAACAGTTTTTACTAGGAGATATATATATAAAACAAGACAAACAGCAACAATAAGAAAACAGAAAACCCAATAACAGCCTTTTCTCACCTGTTGAGCAATATCCCCTTTTGGTGTAGTTATGACCACAACTGGCAGGGGGTACTGTTGGTTCCCAGCCAGGCAGGGCAGGTGCAATGGTTTCCCCGCGGCTGCAGGGGGNGCAGGGGGCGCTGTGGCGTGAGAACGGCGACCTCTCCACATGGCAAACGGCAGCTTGGGTACAGGGGAAGGAGGGGAGACGGC
>VZRJ01013392.1:1083079-1112226 GCA_013397565.1 Ptilonorhynchus violaceus | reverse complement strand
TTTCTGTAAAGCACAGCATAACTTTTCCTGTTTTCCACAATACTGGTTTTTGGGCTCTATAGAAATCCCCCTTTTATTTTGCCTTACAAGACAAACACTGAAATGTTAATTATAATGATAAAATTTTGTTTGTAGCAGACGCTTCTAGCATAATTCTGCTGGTTTCTGTGAATAAATTAGACAAGAACTGATGAAATGCTTTGGATTTTCTTCTCAACTGACCTGCTGGATGTCTCTGGTTGAATAAGACCATGCAAGACAAAAAAGTTTAGTGCAAAAGCAGCAGGCCTAATGCTGTTTAATAACCACCACTTTGTGCAGTAGTTGTACACTTGTCTCCAGCACTAAAAACTTACCATATTAATCCCTCCAGGAGCTCTCTGTCACATGGAGCTAAAGAATTTCTCGGAAGCCATAGCATGGTGTGAGGAAGGCTTGGAAATAGATTCAAAAGAGAAAAAGCTTGTGGAAATGAGAGCTAAAGCTGACAAATTAAAGGTAAATATTAAGGCAGCCTGGCATCTGCAGTGCCTGTCACTCTGGGGTCCTTGGTGGAAGAGTGCTCCATGCAGGTTTCCGTGCAGTGTAATGTCCCCAAACAGAACTGAGTGGTGGTTCTGAGGGTTGTGTGTTGAGATGTGCAGGGGAAGGAGCTGGAGGGGACCTTTCTGGGGATCCAAAGTGATTTCTCCACCCCTTGCCAGGGAAGAGCAGTGCTGGGCATTGACTTGCTGTGTGTGACCGTGGTGCAACCTTTTCTTACCTGTAGCGAACTCAGGAGCGGGATGCAAGGAAAGCAAAGGTGATGGAGAGGAAAGAGCAGTGTCAAAAGGAAATTTTGCTTGCAGCAATAAAGGTGGGTCACTGAGAGGGGCTGGGTTTGTGTGGTTTGGGGGGTTTTTTTAAGAGTTCTCTTGTTTGTCTCTAAAAGTTTATTGTCATACACTGGCTTTTGAGGGCTAGAGCCAAAAAATTGGACTAAAACCATGATTCTCCTTGTCTGCATGGCTCTAACCTCAGCTCCCAGGTTTCCCTATTTCAGGTAACAACTAATGCAAAATACAAACCCAGTGTTAGGAGATGAGCTGAGCTTTCTGAGCGTTCTGGCTGCTGGGCTGTGGCATCACATTAGCCCAATGGACCTGGCTTTCTCTGCTGCCCATGGGCATTAGCTCAGTGGAAGAACAGAAGATAAACATTCAGTAGGGTAGAGGAGAGAATCAATCCTGGATCCTCTCCTTCCTCGGCAAGTGTTTGGGCTACATTAAAATGTTTTGGGCTGTTACATACAGCCAGATCTCTTCTGCTGTTGTCTTTCCAAGGAAAAGAGTGAGCTTTCTTCAGCTCTCTGAAAGACTGGATGTTCTCAGGAGCTGGTGTGTGTAGTTGCACCCTGGAGTGATGCCTGCCAGGTCCCAAAGGAAAGGATATTACATGCATCCTTTTCCACACATTTTCTCAGGCTCTTCTCTCCGCATGTGGGCTCCTCTGGATTCCTACTTCTCCTCATCTGTTTCATGAGTTTGAATATCTGGATATCTGGATTCTCCTGGGAAGTCCACTACCTGAGTCTGATACTGTGGGAAAGCTTTTGATGGCATATTTAAAAGCTGACTCATTAACAACACAATTTGACCTTTTACTGACTTGCTAATTTTTTGTTCTCATTCTCCCCGCCATACCTGTTTGGATTTTGATTGGTTTTTTCCTTTTCCCCTCCCTTCCCTCCAGAAACGAAATATCAAGCTGGTTGTTGAGCCTTCAGATGAAGAAGAGGAAGTGTCAGATGGCCTGGCTGAGATATCCTTGGATGGGTTCCACCCTGACAGTGCCACGGGGGCGAAGGTGCACTTGGATGCTGATGGCAGCCTGAACTGGCCTGTGCTCTTTCTGTACCCCGAGCATGAGCAGACAGATTTCACTGTGGCTTTTCATGAGAACTCCAGGTAAATGCACTGCCAGCACCATTCTTGCATAGAGGAGGTGTTTGAGCAGATGGGAACAGGCAGTGGAACACTGCCATGCTGGTGAAGGAGTTCCGGGTTTCTAATCACAGAGCTGATCCCGCTTTTGAGGAGGACATTGCACTAAATGACCTCATGGGGTCCTCTCCAACCTGAATTATTTCATGATTTACATGAATTTATAGCACAGACAAACACATTTAGCCAGGGTGACTCAAGGGGCTTGCAGTGCAAGCTCAGAGCAGTAATTAATCAGTGGCCAGGGATACCTGTGACCCATCCACACGTGTGGATTTTAGAGGTTCATTAAGGTGCTGTTTCAAAGCCCTCCGAACATGGGGTCTCAGGAAAAAATATTAAACTTAAAAATTATTACAAGCTTCCAAAGGGACCTCTCATAACCACCAATGACCCCATTAATAAGTGTAGGACTTAAAATTACAGTGCAAGCGAGTTAGTAAAGTTGTAATACTTGTGTGGTAGTGTGCACTGGGCCTTTTTGTGACTCAAGGAAGTGGAAATGGATTTTTAGAACAAACTGGCCTCCCAACACTCCTCAAGTACCAAAATAAAGAAGCCTTTGACACACAAACATATTCTCATCACTCTGATCTGGTGAAGCATGGGACTGTGTGGAAGGAAAATCCATTTTAGACAAAATGCAGGGTGTTTATTTTGACATCTTTTCCAGTGCGAAAATGTAAAGTTAAAAATAATTTGTTGTTGCACTGCTCAAGTTTGAGGCCAATAACCTGAGTTACAGCAGGGCCTTGGACTCACTGGGAAAGTGATGAGTTTGAGGGGAAGGGAAGGAACTATTAGTGATCTAAACTTACTTTCAAGTCTGTTGTTCAATTTGCTAATGTATTTTTGCCATCACTCAAATGCAAGTGTACAAGTTGTTGAAGCTGAACGCTTTGTCTAAGCTCACCAAATGTATTTTGGCTTTTAGGTTTATTGATCATTTAATGGTGATGTTTGCTGAACTACCTCCTTGGGATTTAGAAAAAAAATACCTTCCCAGCAATCTTGAGGTGAGAAGTTTGGCCTTCCTTGGATTTCAGGGTTGTTGTGTTGTGGTTTTGGTTTTATTTCTGGAGTGGGAAAATGCACAGCTTTGAGGGTGGAAAGCGTTGGCATCCTTACCTGTTTACCATACACAGATGTGAAATAAGAGAGAGCTACCTTCCCTTATCAACTCAAACATTTTCCAGAATTCACTGGTGAAAATGAGTGTTATTTTGTCTTCCACTTACATTGTATTTGATAGAAGGTATTGATAGATATTGTTTAGATTCCATCTTTGTAATGATAATTCTGATTTAGACCATCAAGCTGATAGGCTGCCTGGTTTTTAAACTGCATTGTGGAGTTCCTCAATACAAATGAGAAAATATTATTTAAAAAATAATTATTCAGAACTAACTGGAGGTACTTAATCACATAATCACATCAAGATAATCTCTTTCTATTAACACTTTAGCAAAGGTGGGTTGTGAGTTGGTTGTGGCTGCAGCAGGTTTTGAGAATTTTTCTGAAATTGTACACAGAAGGATACAGATGTTTATTTTTCATTTTCCACTTCAATGTCATCTGTGCCAGGCAGCAGCACAACCCTTTGTACAGTGAGCAGACAGGTCCAGAAGGACAGTGGCTGTGTACTTTTCCAGGTTAAAACCTGTGTGTATTTACAGTCTAAGGCACCGTTGCTGGATTTTAATCTCTTAAATCAACTCTATTTTGTTCAAATACCTCTAAACCTATTCAGTTTATCTCATGCCTTTGCTGCACTTCACCCAAAGCAGCCCTTAGATTTGGATTGATTGCCTGTAAAGCACGGGAGCAGCCAGTGTATTTTAGTTTCCTGCTGCCACTGCCAGGAGAACCTAAGCTGGTTTATACAGGGAAGACTTGGGATTCACACAAACCAGTTTCTACATCGCTGAATTTTGCATCCAACACATACAGGTTGTTTGTGCTGTTAAGCTACAGAGGTTTGATAAACCCACAATTGATAATGGTGTGCTGTTACTGGGCTTTCAGCAGCTTAGTACTTTCCTTCATGTACCTTAGGCATTTAATAACCCCTCAAAAATTTTCCAGCTCTATTTTGAAGATGAAGAAAGAGAAGAAATGTACGAGGTGAACCCAGAACACACACTGCTACAAGTGCTGCAGCACGAAAGGTGAGGCTGTACCTGTCCATGTCCGAGAAAAAATGGCAAAAAGTATGAGTTTTAAGTCCAGTTTGTTCTTTAATAGTCCTAACTCTTCTTTGACTTAATAGTCCTACCTCTTGAAGGTGTGATCAGTGGGGCTGCACTGATTTTGTGCTCGGCTTTAGCAACTTCCACGTTTTCCCCCCAAAAAATGAACAGTTCTTTCCAGGACTGTATGGAGATGGGAAGGGGAGCTGGGCACAGCTGAGCAGCACAGAAGGGCTGTTCCAGATCCCGCCTACACAGTACTACTTTAAAAAAGTTTTTGAAAAGGCAGCAGCCTGTAAAGAGCATGTTGAAGGTTAACAATGCTCCTGCTGTTCATACTGCTGCGTGAGCAGCCCCTGGCGCAGCGTGCAGCACTGTTCCCCTCTGAAACTGCCTTTAAAGTGTTGTGCTGTTATTGAGAGAGAAGAATTTGCTGTTTGTGAAGCCAGAAAGTTACTGTGCAGCCTGTGCTGTTGAGTTGCACCGCCTCGCAGCTGGCTGGAGCTGCTGCACAGCGTGGGGGGCTTGGTCTGTCGCAGTGGGAGCGGGATCTCCGGCACTCCATAAAACTCAGCAGTGTCCATAAGCCCTCAGATTTAAGGCTGTAAGGGCAGTTGCAAAAGAAACCTCCTTCCAGAGGGAGAATAGCAGCTGCTTTAATTAAAAGAAGCTGTTGGGAGATGAGTTGATTCATAAGACATTCCTCCTCGGATGTGCTTAGCCCCGGCTCCGAGAGGCTCTGTTAATCGGCACAAAGGCTCGTCACCAGCCTTTGGGAGGTCAGTCCTTATGGAGCTGGGTAGAAGTCACTCACTTTGCAGGACACTGGGCCAACTACAATGAAACCAAGGACTCCTTTTAATCATTGCAGGTATTTTGTAAAGGCTGGGACTCCGACAGTTTTGGTATTTGCCAAGCGTTCTCCTTTCTCTAAGAAATACTTCTCTGGCAAGAAGGTGCATCGACTGTAATGAGCAAGAATGAAACAAGGAATCCTGTGCAAGAGGCTGCTGTTGGTTAGCCCAGCTCCAGGCTGCAAACTTCTGCTTGAACAACAGTACCTTGCACTCTTCAGGGGAGAAAAATAATCTTGGCACACGGGGAAACTTCCAGGGAAGCAGCATAGGAGGACGAAGGGCTAACATGAGGGGATTATTTGTTTAAAAAGAAACCCAGCTGGCTTGCAGAAGGTCTCCTCTATGAGAGGCTGCATGTGGTTTTGAAATAAACCTGAAGCAGTGCCAAACACTGGCTGTGGCTGCAGGAACAGCAGCTGGGAATATACTTCCTTACCTGAGAAGAATCACAGATCTCCTCGGAGGTGGGCTGTAGCTGCTGGGGTTTTACAGCAGTGGCCTGGGGAGATACCTGCCTGTTGCAGCAGGGTGGATGCAGTCAGGTTCCTGCCTGGGACTCGGCAGCTGCTGTTTTGTCACTGCTTGGCTCTGCTGCTGGCCAGGGTACAGCAGAGCTCTTTGTTTGGAGCAGTGTTTTGCTGGCCCTTTTGATACCTTACTGATTGCCCTACAGAACCTGGAATAAATATGGCTATTTTAACTAGCCTTATAAATAAGACAATATTTTTTCCTTGCCTTATGAAGTACTACAAGAGAATGACAAACAGTGATTGTAAAGCCCAACATAACAACCTTATCCATTACACTAACTGGTGCAGCCAATACACAGGGTCTTCTGCACTTCCTTATTAGCTTTTGGCTTTTAATTAGAAGTAATTCTCACTCTCTCATTTCTTTCTCTTCTGCAGTCTCTCTGTGACTGCAGGAATACACTGCAGCTTTAGACAGAGCTAATGTATGGGACATTAGAAAGCTGTTCAGCCATAAACGCTCCTGCTTAGCTCATGGAGGGTGGCTGCAGACAGCTCTAGAAGAAAACGTCTCCGTTTCACTATTCCTAAATTTCTGCACCATGCACAAATACAGCAAGAGGACCTCCACCTGAGGATGCTGCAGTTTAATCTCCAAAGCTCAGGGTTGCTTTACAGCAGGAGGGCTCCCTTTTCCCAGGGGGTGGGCTCTGGCCAGCCATCACCTCACAGCGTGCTGCCCTCAGAGGGCGGAGAGCTGGGCAGCCAGGTGGTACAGGCTCAGCCCGTTGCACACGATGCAGCAGAGGTTGCAGAGGGAGGACAGAGCGTGGTAGAGGGCGAACTGCCGGGACAGCTTCTTGTAGCTGGGGCTGGAGGCACGGAGCTGCCTGCGGGTCTCGCTGGCCGCCAGCCCCACCTCCTGCCCCAGGCCGTGGCTGCGCTCCACGAGGTGCAGCTCTGGCACGATGTCGGAGGTGGCCTTGCCGAACCACTGCGCGTTCAGCACAGAGGCGGCGATGCAGACCAAGAAGACGATGATCTGCGGGGGAGCAAAGCCCACCGTGAGCCCCTCCCGCGGGGGGTGGGTCGCATTTCTCCCCCAGCCCCTCTGGCACACGAGGCTCCCCACAACCCGAGCGCGAACGGGCTTCCTTCAACCCGAGCCCCGCGTGGATCCGCATCGTTTGCAAACCAGCCCCGGTGGAGCAGAGCAGGGCGGGACCCACGGAGGAAGGGGTTTGTTTGAAAAGGGAAGGGTACCTGGGTTGTGTTTGAAAAGGGGGGGCTACCTGGGTCTTGTGCTCCTCGCTGAGCCGCTCGCTGGGGTGGGACATGGCGAACAGGGTCAGGTTGAGGAAGGCACAAGCGGAGCCGATGTGGAAGTAGTATGGGAAGAGCTCGCGCTGGATGAGGCCGAAGGTGTGGCGAGGGAGGTTCCTGCTCATCACAAACCCTGCGAGGGCGAGAGGGGGTAGGTCCTGGGGCAAAGCCCCCTCCCCTGTGCCTCCCCCCCGGGCAGAGGGCACACAGAGCCCGACCTACCGGCCACGAAGGTCACCCAGACCTGCATGCCCCAGGAGGTGGAGAGGAACAGCAGGTGCAGCAGTTTGACGGTGTTGGAGGGCTCCGTGTCACTCGCCACGGCGTCCTGGGTGGGGACGGGTCCTTCCATGTCGGCCAAGTGCCCCCCGCGTTCGGCGCTGAGCTGTGGCTGCTGCTCCCACCTGCTGCACGCAGGGCAGATGCAGTTCGGGTTCACGAACCTGCTTACTCGGGAGCAGCTTTGGAGCTGGCACAGCCCCTTCCCAGCCCCACCGCCGCACACCCGACCGGGCTGCGAACCCGGCGCTCAAACCCCTCGTATCTCAGGGGCAGGGCACTGCGTCAGCACCTGCGAACCAGCTGCTTTGGGTGGACTTTTGGCAAAGTCCAGCCAACGCCCCAGCTGACCCCTGGCAGCAGGAACAGGCAGACAGTCAATAAAAAAGGGGAGAGAAAAGCCGTGACAAATATGCCTGCCCACGCTGTGGCCATCAAAGAGGCCTCTTGGCCAGGGGGAAACCCCCCTCTTTAAAAACAGCAACAGCTTCTGCACTGTTTAACCAAAAGCCTGGGGGCTCGAAGGAGCAGGGGGTCTCCTGGGCTCACCCCGCTGCCCCAGACCCCGCACAAGAGCTCGGGCAGCGGGGGGTGGAAGGAGCCTTTGAAGGAGCTGCCTGATCCACTGCAAGGAGCGCTTTGGAAATTAATTAAAACAAAGCTTCTGGGAGTAGCCCATCAATACTGCTGCCTGCAGAATTCCTCCTCCTCCCCTCGGCTGGTTGCCTCAGGGCATGAATTACAGCGGGGCTGGCCTTGAGAGAGACTCTGCCGTCTAATTCTATCCCACTCCTGCAAAGCAGATAAATATACCCTGTATTGTGATATATTAGCTCCATGTATTTATTTAGGCATCTATAAAATCAGGCCCTTAAACCTTCTCATGATGGCAGCGTACTGGAGAGGGTGCTCACATCCAACCTGGAGTGCTGGCCTGTAAATCCCCAGCTGTCTGCATGGCCTTTTCTTTTCCAAAAGCTTCTTGGCATTTTTGGGACGTTCACTGCTCCATCCTCCGGCAGCCCTGGATGTCAGGGGCGCAGGGAAGGCAGCCGTGGTCCTTAGGAGGGGCTTTGTTTCCTGCATCATCCTGGGTGGGAAGGCAGTGATGGGCATTGCTGGCAGCCAGCACAGAGCCCTGCTGCTCCTGAGGTCTCATCTGCCTCTCCAAATTATTTGCCTCCATGCAGGAATTAGCAGCCAAGAGCACCAAGGCTGAAGCTTGGATGGTTGTTTAGAGCAAGGGGAAACTATTTTTTAAGGGATTAAAAATGGTGATTGATTGCTGAATTGGCTCTAGAGCAGTGCATTTGATGGGGAAGGCAAAGAGGGCGCTGTGGGAAAGGCTGGTAAGGGCAGTCACCAGCAGGTCCCTCCTCCTCTGCGGGGTGAGGCAGTGGAGATGGGTGCTCCAGGGACGCCCCAAGCTGCCCAGTCCTGCTGTCCATGCTCCCCTGGGGGCCAGCAGATGCTGCGGGGCTGCAGTTTTCTTCCAAATGCACAAACCACGCGTGCCTCACACTGTTGCAGCGCTCTGTCGTGCCCCCAGGTCACTCCTGCTCCATCACCCTGCATCCCCAGGGACCCAGCCAGGCCGGAGCCAGCGCTGACCGTGGCCTCCCAGCGGGAAAAAGCACAATACTTGAGGAGAAGGAGAGGTCAGTCAAAGTTTAATGTTCAGGCAAATACATCATCCCCTCCACTTAATCAAGCAGCAGCAATTCTTAACATAAGTAGAAAGGATGGCTCTCGTCCCGGTGATAAAAAGTCAGGATTGCTCTGAGTTTTGGGAGATAAGAGGGCTCTATAAAAATTGAATGTTTTGTACTGTGTTCAGCCTGAGATGGCTTTATCTCTTGGAGGTCAGGGCACAACTGTGCCGGGCCTTGAGCTGAGATGTTTATGATGGGAGATCCAGCAGAGATTAGGGGTTTATGGCCACAGCCAGCCCAGGGGGGGAACCACTGGCCAGTGCCCACAGGAGAGGGACAGGAGCTCCTTCTGCTTATAAACCAGGTAGGGAATTTGGGTGGAAAAGCGCCTTTCTAGGGACTGGATGTTGCAGGGAGGGACAAAACGCTCTGGGGTGCCTGGAAAACACCCTGTGCTCATTTCTGGTATCCCAGAAATGTCAACTGCAAGTGTCACTTGCTCATGGTAAAGTTCTGCAAAACCCATCCATGGGGTTAAGCACAGGGCTCTGCAGGTGAAGGCAAGGGCACAGCTGGCACCTGTTAAACCTGCTGTGCCCAAAGCTCTGCGTGCCTTCCAGAAACCTCAATGCCATCAGAAAACCTCTGGCTGTGTGACCCAGGGAGGCCTGGGAGGGAGCTCTCCACACACCTGTGGCTGAGGACAGATGTCCCCTGGGCTGTGACTGATGAGTAGCCCTTCCACTGTCACCCATGCTGCACTCCCAGAGCATCCCAGATTTAGGGAAACAAGGTTTGTCTCTGTCTTTTCCTTTTTCAGCACCCCTGAGGCAGTTTGAGCTTTACATCTCAAGGTGTTGGTGCACCCAGCGGAGGGGGAGGACAGGGGCTGCCCCAGCCATGGCAGCAACACCTCAGGGCAGCCCCCAAAAGCCACTCACATGGAGCACTGGCTGACATCCCCTTCCTGCAGCCCAGTGCTGCCTCAAAGGACGCCCACATCCACCTGAGCCTCAGGTGACCCTGAGCAGCACCATCCCCCTCCTCACCCAGGCGAGTGGCCTCTGCCCAAGGTGTGCTGTGGGTGCAGGATCCCCCTCCATGCTTGTCACAGGGCAAGCCCCTGGAGCAGACACTTGCCCAGAGCACATATGGATGTTTTTCCCTTCAAAGCAACTTTTATTGTTGCTCCTTCTGCAGCCCCATAGGGTAGGATGTCATCCTGGCAGGAACAGGGGCTGTTTGCCAGCCCTGCCCAGGAAGAGGAGCAGCACTGGGGAGAGTGGGATGTTCCACCAGCCACCCCTACACCGGGGAGGGGTACAGCACTCTCCCCATATCACTGCCCCCTCTCTCCCTTTGCTGCCTCAAAAGAAACCAGTTATGCCCCACAAAGAACTAGTAAAAAAAAGATAATCTGGTTTAGGAAGATTTTGGATCATATAAAGATTCAAGTAGCATTAAGTGAACTAGAAAACCAAGTCCTGTACATCAGCTTATAAAATTTCTAAATAAAATTAAAAAAGAGAAAGAAGAAAATATATGACACATCAGCACAAGGGATGAGGTGGTGCAGCAATGCCCCTCCACCCCAGCCCCTGGGACCGAAGCCCCCGGGAAGGCAGGGTCTGGGTGCCACCACCCACGTCCCCTTCCACTACAGAGATGTCCCCTCGTCTGTCTGTCCATCTGTCAGTAGGGTGCCACGGCTCTAGAAGTCCTGGAGCCGTGAGATCAGGTCGTCCTTGTTCTTCAGCAGGAACTTCTCACAGGCTTCGAAGGTGGAGCAGATGTCAGAGGACAGCCCCGCCACGTTGGCGGTGACGTAGTTGAGGTACCCCGGCGTGGCCTGGTTGTAATAAGCCACCTGGGGGCACAGGACAAGGTCAGCAGGGGCATGGGAGAGGGGGGAGCCTCCCCCATGGGTTGTGGGCGGCACAGCCACAGCGTCCCACCTTGCTCATCTCCTCTGACTCCGGCCAAATGCAGAACCCGGAGCAGAGCGTCTCCCCGCGCGTGAACTCGGCCCTGGCGGGGTGGGTGGGCAGCGTCACCGACCGAAAGGCCACCACGTAGGGGTCCCTGGGGAGGAGAGATCCCGGTGAGCTGGCACAGCCCAGCTGGCAGGGAGCAGGGGTGGGGCTGGACAGGTACCCCTTGCTGCAGGGCTTCCGCCGGGACGCCAGGATGACGAAGTCCTGCGGCTTGTTCTCGTGTCCGAGCGTCTGGCTCACCACGTGGTAGATCATGTCGTCGTCATCGACCTTCTGGACAAGCTCAGCACTCCTGCGAGGGGAGGGGACCAGTCACAGAAACCCCGCTGTGCCCCCCACTTGTGGGGCCTTACACGTTTACAGCCCACCACCAGACCCCAAGTATTTGGGGGGACCCAAAACAGATTGTTTTCTTCCACAAAGCGCAGCCATCAGCCCAGATGGAGCCAGGATGGGGGAGCTCAGAGCAAGCAAGACAACACACCTTTCTGCAACCGGGAAAGCCCAAAGGAGGACACTCAACCAACAAGCCTTAGACTTAGGGGTGTGATTTCTGGGGCGGCCTGCAGCACTCACAGGTAGTGGCTGTCCCACTCGTGCCGGCGCCGCAGGTTGGAGAGCAGGGAGAAGGCGCGGCTGGCCGTGATGCAGACGGACATCTCGATGCGGAACGACAGGAACTTGTCCTCCTCCAGCGTGTACATCCGCACCTCGGGGAGGGAGCACAGGGCACGGCTGGGACTTGTTCCCACCGGGATTGCAGCCGGGGGCGAGGGGCAGCGCGGNGAGGAGCAGGAGGTGGGGCAGGAGGCAGCGGCTCCCGCAGGGAATGATCCTACCTTGTTGCTTTGGTCCCAGGGCACGGAGAGTGGCACCTCGGTCTGTTTGCAGGAGACAACGTATTTTCTGCAGGAGAAGAACAGTTTCCCTTATAAGGGGACACAAACCACCCACAGACTGTTCCTGCACCTCAGTGCTGAGCCCCCCCTTTCCTCCACCCCCACATCCCACTCGCTTTGCTGCTCACCGGTCCAGCCGAATTTTTTTCCTAGCGCTGGCTTCTCTGTACCTCCTTTCTCCATCCTGACAAACGGGAACAGGCAATTAAGTTAATAGGAAAAGGACGGGGGGAAAAAAAATCACATCTTTTTGGTAGCGGGAAAAACATTCATCAGGGAAGGGCTGGAAGGTGACGCCCCTGCACTCACTGGTTGCCACCCCTGCTACACTGCAGTGATGGTCAGTGATTAATTGTGAGCTATTCCGGCATTGCCACTGCGCTGTGATCAAGGGATGGGCACTGGCACATTAGGGAAAACGCTTGTTGTGGGTGCAAAGCTGCAAACAGCAGCCCCTGAAACACAAATTGCGTGCCCTAGCACCTGCAAATGTCCTCCCTTGGGGAAATAAAAGCCAAAAAAAGGCAGCTTATTTTGAAGAAAGTGCTAGTGCAGTGTTTTAAAGGGTGTGAGAGGAGGTTTCAAGGAGCCTGACTCTGGCCATGAGATGATTTCCATCATGGTGAGTTTTAAGGCATCAAAAAAATCAGGCAGGTGGGCAAGGATCAGCCCAGGAGAAGCTGAGACACATGGCTGTTTGCTTTGCTGCTGTGCTTGCGTGACAGATTTCCTTAAATATTTGGATGCGAGCAAATTATGGATTTGAAAGGTAAAAACAGCCTCAGAGGCTTGCATCCCTTCCCCTAAATTATAGAAAAGATGAGCTGGAATTTGGAGGCAATACTCTGTTAAGCCTTGCATGGCTAATATGTCTCCTTCGCTGTGCAGGCAAGTGGTTTATTTTATTAGTTATACCGAGCAATCAATTTAATTCACTTGCTATTGAGCAATTTCATTTCCATCATCGTAAAACTGCATTTGTTTTGCTGCGAACCCGAGAGCCCTCCGGGGCTGAGCGGGATTCCCGGGGGTCCTGTGCTGCCACGGCGGGGAGCAGCCAGCCCTGCTCGTCCTTACCCCCGGCTCGGGTGCCACCATGGGCAGCGTGCGGGGATGACCCTCCTGGTCCAGCACCACGAAGGTCATGAAGGCGCTGTTGATGTGCCTGGGGCTGCCGGACATCTCCTGGTCATAGGCTTCGGCGCTGACCCCCACCTCCATGCTGCCGGAAAGAAGGGATGAGGGAGCGGAGAGCCGTGGGGAGAGTGG
This sequence comes from Ptilonorhynchus violaceus, assembly GCA_013397565.1. Taxonomy (NCBI): domain Eukaryota; kingdom Metazoa; phylum Chordata; class Aves; order Passeriformes; family Ptilonorhynchidae; genus Ptilonorhynchus; species Ptilonorhynchus violaceus. The sequence continues at coordinate 1,099,312 of VZRJ01013392.1, read as the reverse complement.
GATGGGGACCCCCGCCACCGGCACCCACCTGTTTTTGAAGGCGTTGTTGACGATGGCTTTGAGCACCAGGCGGTCTCCAACTTGCGACGGTCCCCGAAAGTGGAACATCTCGATGGCCCTCAGCGTGGGGTGGGCGTGGCACAGCCGGCTGCGGGGACAGGCGTTACCCCCTGGCCGTGGCCCCACAGCCCAGCAGCCCCAGGCACCCTCCCCGACCCCGCCAGAGCCAAGGAGACCCCAAAAAATGTCACTCCTGGATTTCAACGGCCATGAGAAGGAACAAAAAGCCAACTGCAGTGAGTGTGAGCCCTTGACTTGGGTCCTCCAGCACCACACACCTGTGGGACTCCCCGTGCTGGGGACCCATCCCTTTGGAGGGTCTCTACAACCCGGCTGTGGCCAGACCCATCCAGATGTGTCCCCTCCAGGCATCCCCCAACCCTGAATCCCTGTCGGGTCACCTGGCTGCGATGGTGGCCACGTTCTCCATCCAGGCCATGATCTGCCCACCGAAGGTGTTGCCCTGGTGGTTGGCGTGTGGAGGCAGCACCAGCTCCACGCTCTCCACCCGTGTCTTTTCCGCCGGCACCGCCCCGCTGCCGTCCCGTGTCTCCAGCTCTGCCACAGGGGGAAAACAGGATTCAGCATGTCAGATGGCCAGTGGGACCCCTGCTCCTGGCATCCTCCAGCCCTCGTCCCTCTCCTCACAGCCACCTTCCCACTGCATCAAGCCCGCACACCTCCAGGCCTGGGAGTCTGGGATGGTGTGGCTGATCCCTGCCCCTCCATGGCCAGGGCATTCCCAAACCTCCACGTGGTGATCACCACCAGCATCCTGCTGAGGAAGTGGGATGTCACCAGTGGGCGTCAGGGCTATTTTGGAAGCCCAGGCTGCGGGACACGGTACCGGTTTCGCGGGGGCTGCGGGTGAGGAGGTCCTTGAGGGTGTCCTTGTGGACGAGCCGCATGCGGCGGCGCTCGGCGGCGATGCTGTACTCGATCTTCTCCTCCTCCGTCTGCGGGGTCAGCGGCTTCAGCCTCACCTGCAAAGGGATGGGGCAGGGTGGAGTCACGCTGGGGGAGAAGGACCAGCAGCGAGCAGGTGCCCTCCATGCCCAGAGCAGGGCCGAGAGCCCCCCACCATGCACCCCACAAACATGGCACAAGGGATCACTGACCCATGAAGAAACAGCAGTTGCCATGATGGAAAGCTGAGCCCAGCCCAGCCCCAGAGAGGCTACCTCCTTACTGCCTCCATGCAGGGGCCAACAGAGTCCCCCCAGCCATCAGCCACTGCTCACCTTGCTGCCAGAGGAGCCCTGTGCCACAAAGGTGGCATACGCCTTGCAGATGCTGCAGTGCTTCCCGCTGCACAGGTCCTCGTAGCTCACCTGGATGCCCACCTGGGAGAGGACACAGCACCCCTGAGAGCCGGCTCTGCTCCCCAGGGATCCACATCCCACCCTTGACCCTGGCCAGAGCCAGCCAGAGAGGACAGACACACAGGATCAAAGCTGAGAGTCGTGGGAGGATTTAGGGATTTGGCCACATGGCTGGTGGGGATGGGTGCACAGCAAAGGAGACAGGGACAGGAGCAGAGGGTGAAGGCAGGGGACACACACCAACCTCCATGCTGGAGTTAAAGGCTCGGTTCACTTTGGCTTTGATGTTGACAACCTGCCCGACGCTGAAAAACAGGAAGAGGAGAAAGCCTGTGGGGTTACTGGGGGACAACAGCCACCAAGCAGCTCCCACCGAGGTGCACCACGCTACGGCTCACTGCCTGCTGTGATAAGGCTTCCTGGGACTGTGGGACATGCTGGATGGCCAGCAGGACACGGGGGCAGCCACCCCCAAGATGTGAGAGCCCAGCAGTGAGGTGTCACCCCTGAGCAGCTGCGTGCAAGCGGGTCCCCAGGTCTGGGGTGCTGCCAGGACACCCCAGGGGTGCAGAGATGCCCGAGGCTTGCTTGGCACCCCCTGCCCAGCTGGGCATGCACACTCCTGCCAGAGCAAACGGCTCCTCCAGCCTCACATCCCCTGTCCTGCACAATGGGACCAGCCACGGGGCCTCCCCACAGGCCCTCAGCCACAGACCCAAAGCTGCAGGCACCTTGATTGCTGCCATCCCTCCTCCTCTCTGGGGCCTCCCTTGGAGCAATGGACACCTTGGGATACTGGGAGATCGCAGGAGGCAGGATCCAGCCAGGGGCATTTTGGACCATCTCTTATATGAAACATCTGCTGGCAGCAAACTGCTGCTCTCCTCTGTCCCTTCAGAGACAACCTGGGCTCTGCAGCCTGACCTGCTCCAGACTGGCACCCATGGAATGAGCAAATGAAGCTTTTTAGTGACACCGACAGCAAACAGTCTGTACCAACGCACTATTAAATCAGGAATATTCCTCATTCCCTAAAAGAGGCCAGTGCTAGAAAACTCAGTGGAAAAATAAACCCTGTAGCCCCTCTGTGGGTTTGCTCCACAGAGGGCTCAAAAGCAGAAGCGAGGAAGAGTCAGTGTGTGCTTTGACACCGTATTTTTCCCCGTGCCCCCATGCATGACTTCAGGTTTCAGATGATCTCTGCCGAGTGACACGCTCTGCACGTTGGCTCTGGCTGGAGCAGGGGTGGCACGAGTGCCTCTGGCTGTCCCCCAGCAGGGACCCGGGGCCGGTGCCATGCCAAAACATTAGCGGGGTTACGTGAGCAGCCTCCGTTCCCGCGCCATGCCACGTCAGTGGGGTTAGGGCTCCCAACTCACGGCAGCGCTGCGCTAGGCTGGCTGCTCTAGGGCCAAACACGTCCGTACCCGACACCGCTCCTCCCGTCCCGCTGCCCAGCAGGGCTTACAGGCGGCTGGCTGGGGCAAAGAGAGAAAGCAAACGTGGGGACAGGGTTAGAGGTGACGGAAGGGGCCACAGGGATGCTCCGGATGGGCTTGCGGCTCGGGGCATGCAAGGGCAAGGGCAGGCAGGGAGACTGGCAGCTCCACGTGTCTATAAATAACCCCAAAAATACTTTATCTTCTCTCTCCTTATCAAACAGCAAAGCCACTGCCATAAATGCCACACAAAGCCCCACTCAAGAGTATGTGAGATCCTCGGATCCCGGAGGCTGCACTTCCACATGGCAGGGCAGAGGGATGGGGAGAATCTCCTGCCCAGCCAGTGAGTTTTAAGCCAGCGATAATTTGGGGTCTCCTCTGCGGCCCCATCACCTACAGCTCCTCCCTGCCTCTTCCCCACAGCGCAAGGGCATCAGAAAGCACAAACAGCTGAGCAAAGAGAGCCGACACAAAGCTCCTCCGCCTTCCAACAGCTCTGTGGGAAATCCTTGCCAGGCCCCTTGCTCGGAGCCATAAGCTGGACCACAGCAAGTGGGATCTGAGCCAGGAGCAGCACAAATTCCCTGCCCCCTTGGAGCAGTGCCCAGCTCACTCCCAAGGAGGGACAAATGCTTTGCAGGGCTTCATGTAAAGCTGTGGAGTGGGCTTGGGTCTATTCTCCTGTCCTGAAACCCAGGGGGAAAAGCGTCCCAGGCAAAGCTGCCCCTGGAGCAGGATATCAACCCCAGTGGTGCCACCTCTGCCAGTGGGAGGTGGCACCAGGGCTGCACCATGTCCCCACACTGTGGATTTGCCATGGAGCCGAGCCCCAGGGCAATGGACAGCTCATCCCCACTGATCTGCCGGCACTCGGTGTGAGAGAGCAAAAGTGTGAGTTCAGCATTTCCCGGGAATGACAGTAAAACCCAAGAGTGAGTCAGACTTCCCAGCGCCAAACAAATCAGCTGACAGCTGGGGGCCCCATTGCTAACCCTGGGTACCCACGTTTGTCCCTGCCCCAGTGGGCAGACCTGCACAGCAGGGAGTGGCTGGACAGCGTGAATCCTATACTGCATGGATCCTATACAGCAAGGCAGGAGCTGCTGGGCAGCATGGATCCTGTTGTGCAAGGATCCTACACTGCATGGCAAACACCCAGGGAGACTCCTGAGATGGTCCCTGGGTGGGAACAGACAGGCACCCCCTGCACAGTGGGTGAGAGCTCTGAGAGATGAGTAAAGGCGGGTGGCAGCACCTGGGCTTACTGGGAACACAAAAGGAGCCCACTTTGGGAATGCACGCTGGATGGGAATGGTCTCAATACTGGGAGCCTGTGGAGGATGAGGGTAGACCCCTGGGAGAGTTTGCATCCCCTCTGGTCACACCCTGGGGTCAGGAGAAACGCTGTCCCCTGACACACAGCAGCCCAAGGGCTGCATGCATCAGCGTGGGCACCTCCGTGGGGCAGCACCAGGGGTTGCCAGGACAAGCCTGGGAGGGGATTTTGGCGGAGCCATGCCCAGCCTGATGCATCTCACAAAGCCGGGAGGTCCCACCTCCCCCCCAGCACCCGCTGGGTGGGTGGGTGAGCCCCACCGCGCCTCAGCCACCCACAAGGCTGCTACAGAGGCACGATCTGCAAGATTTGAGTTTTCCAGAGCACTAAATCAGAGCTGTTTCCTGAACAAAGCCAGGGAGGAGCTGGCGTTGGGGGAAATACCGGGAAGCCAACCCAGCAGGAGCTCCCCAGGCGAGCAGACAGCGGATAAATCAGAGCAGACAGTCTGTCCGCAGCCCTGCGGCGGAGACGGAGCCTCATCCCCGGCTGCCCTGCGAGCCTGGCACTGCCACCGCACCTCCTCCTCTCCCAGGCGCGCCGCTCCCTGCTCCAGCCCCAGCCCCAGTGTCCACGTTGCAGCCGGCAGATGGGAAAAACCCCTCGGTTTGCCTGCGCATGCCCCGCCGGTGCGCGGAGGATTTACCTAATGGTATGCTCAAAATAGATATCATCCATGGAAGCTGTGACGCACGGGCAGCCGGCGTGCCTCTCGGCTGGAAAGGAAAAACAAACGCCATCAGCAACCCGCAGCAAGGCGCCGAGGGTGCGAGGGGCACGAGTGCTGCTCTGCCCCAGGCGGGTGACACCGGTGACACCCGGACAGCGTCCCTTTCCCTGCTCGCGCCCATTGCAGGGCACGAGGGTGGGATTTGGGGTTCCTCCTCCTGCAGCAGCCCGGGTTTGCAGATGTTTAAAGGTTCGGAGGGTGTGCTGCTGTTTGCCTTCCCTCCGTGTGTCTGCAGCTGTGGGGATGCACCGGCAGCCGACACCACCTCCCCGCACACAGCAAATATCTCAAAGCCGCTCTGCTGGTGCGACTTTCCCTTGGGACTCCAGGAACCTCAGACTGCAAAACTGCCCTGGGAACCTCATCCAACTGCAGAATTGCACCCATTTCCCTGTCATAACCTCCCTGTGCTTGGCTGAGCTGGTGAGCTCCATTGCTTCCCCACGAGTGGAGGAGCTCAGCCCACTCCAGCTGCTGCTGGGATGCCGGGGATGTCACCAGCCTGGTCTCCCCATGCCCTGCACACTAGGCAAGGAAAAGGGCAGCATTTTAGAAGAAGCAGGCGTGGATTTCGATCTGTCCCCAAGCCAGCATGCATGCTGCAGTGCACATCTCCTCCCCTTCTTGTCCTGCTCCTGTTTGCTCTCTAATTACTCAGCAAAATGGCATGACGTGGGTCCCCAGCTGGCGTCACTCCGAGGCACAGTGCTGGACTGCCAGGGATGCTGCCGATGAGTCGGCTCCTGTGGAAACTGCCTGGTCCCTGCCCTGCCGGCCCAGGGGTTTGATGGCTCCAGAGGGAGGGGATGGCTTACCAGAGAGGCAGGCGGCCGTGTCGATCCACTTGAGCAGCTGGCCGGTGCTGAGCTCGCCGCGGTGGTTGGTGTGGCAGGGCAGCACCAGCTGGCTCATCTGCACCTCGGTGGGGTTGTGGGCAGGCGAGGGGCCCGCCATGGCCCCCGGCGCCTCCTCCCGCTCCCCTGGCTCCCTGGCACGTGGTGGAGAGGTCGAGCCCTGTGGGCCACAAAAGCTACATTTTACCCAAAATGGGAAGAAAATCCCCTGAGGATACAGTGACCCATGCAGACCATCCCCACGCAGAGCCAGGGGAACCCCAGCCTTGCACACCCCAGTCTTGCACACCCCCTTGCACACCAAAACCCACCGAGACATTGCCAAAGACATGGTGCCTGCAGCAAAACTCCCTCTAAAAAAACCTCCATGGGGGATTACTCCACGTTTCCAGGCCATTTATCACCCAACCTCACTGCTTCCTCCCAAAAACCCCTCCCAAGGTCAATCCGTCCTCTGGGAAGGAACTTTTCTCCCCAGCTGCTTCACTTTTAGGGTGCTGCAGCACGGGTAGGTTTGCTCTCGTGGGGTTGGACAGTGCTCCACACCTTCCACCAGCACCCCGCTTTGCCAAAGGAAACACTGGAAGCTGTGTGGTACAAGCAGCAGAGGAGGAGCATCCTCAGTGTGGGGTTGTTTGGGCAGTCAGATATGTTCCCTGTTGTTTGTCCGTTTGCTGGGCACAGAGCGGCTCCCCTTGCACCCCGAGGGGAGGCAGGGTGGGAGAGGGAGGAGGCTGTGGCGGTGCTGGCAAGGAAAACAGCTGATGAGAGATGTCAAATGAGTCGTGTTACACAAGGGGTGAACTCAGTTAGCCCGGTGAGTAACTGAGGAGACACGAGGAGCCGTCTGGGCTTCGTCACAGCCCTTCCTTCCGCTTTCTGCTCCCACTGCAGCTCCTGCTCACAGCACTTGTTGCGAGAGTCCCACTGCAGCAGCTTCTCTTGCCCTTTGCTTTGCCCGGATTCTTTTACAGATGGGTTTATGCTGAAAATGAAGCTTTCCCGACTACTCTGAGCTCACTGCCTCTCAGAATAGCATTCTTCTCCAGCGGGTCTAACCTCTGTTTCCATAGCTACTGGTATACGACATCCCGGGAACGGCACAAACCTCGCCTCAGCAGAGACAGCGGCGAGCGCGCCAAGCCAGGCCCATGGCAAAGGGCTCCCATCCCGCAGTGACACGGACCCCTGACCACCAGAGCCCCTCCAGCGAGCTCCAAACCCCTCTGTGAACCTCCCAGGCTGCTTCCCAGCATGCAGAGGTGCCTACACGAGCACCACAGAGCTATTTTGGGAAGCCGGCAGGCTCTGGGGTACGAGCCAGCAATGCAAAGAGCTCCAAAGCTGCTGGCTGCAGAGCGAGCAGACAGCCTGGCCCGGGATCCTGCCGGTCATTTTCCTGGCGTTTGACATTTCTGTATTTTAGGGAAGAAGCTACCACCCGTGGGAAGAGTCCTGGCCCTGCGGTAGCTAGCGTGAGGCTGGGGATGCTGATGGGGAGGGAACATGCTGGGAGTGGATGCAGCAGGGTCTGGTGCAGGGCTGGGAGCAGCTCCTGGCACGGGGTAGCATCTGCCTGGCACAGCCTGGGTTAGTAGCCAGCACAACAGGGAGCCCTGGGTTAGTTGCACGGCACAGGGGGTACCTGGAGGCCATTGCAACAGAAGCTCAAGATCTCTTCAGGGATTATAATATTCTCCTTGACCATTTTTAAGAGACACCTGGAAAGGAGAAGAGTGGCTCTGGTTACAGCAGGACTGGCAGAGCCGGGGGTGGTTGTTTCCCAGCGGGGACAAGACAGCGTGTGTGGCAGGTTGTCACACTCTGTCCCCACAGCACTGACGTCCTCCCCACAGCACTGACGTCCTCCCCACACCACTGACCCTTCGCCAGCACCTATCACGGGGCTGTCAGAGCTGAAACAGAGAAGGGCAGACCCGGGGCCGGTGCCTGCCATTCCTTGGGGGTCAGCCCCACGCTTACTGGCTGTGATGAAAGAGTCCCAGCTATTTTGGGGTGCTGGACAGAGCACAGGATGTAGGGCCATGGCCAACCCCTCGGTTGGTGACACTGTCTCAATGCTCCACATGTTGCTACACGTGACAGAGGACTGTGCCTTGAAGGTCCCCTGGCCGGAGCGGTGACACCGCCGCAGTCACAAGACAGCTGGGAGCGTATTTCTGGCAGCAGGCAGGGCTCAGGCAGCAAATGGGAAGCACCCAACGCCAGCAATGCCACTGTGCCCTGCTCCAGCCCCTCTGCCTGTGAAGTCCTGGCATTCCCCAAGGGCATCGTGTGTCCTTGGGAGCCTGTGGGCTCCCGGGCCACGTACATGGGCATGGTGGTGGCATTGCAAGGAAAGGCAGCGTGAGAGCCGCAGCAAAAACATGTGGAAGAGGCTTTGTATTTACAGTTTGCTTTCAAACGCAGCACTGCCAGGCCCTTGGCATGCCCTCAGCTTCCAGCACACATCCCTCTCCCACGCAGGTACAACCAGGCTGCTGGAGGCAGCAGCTCTTTTCCCAAGGCGTGGGATTGACTGATTTTGGCACGCGGTTAGAAAAGTGGAAAACGTAGATTTGCCTCCTGCACCATCAGGAGCTGGGGCATCACGCGGTGTGCACCCAATGTGGTCGGTGCAAAACAAGGGTGCTCAGGTCCCTACAGACACAAATGGCACCGCTGAGCCTCTCAGAGCCCCCTACCCCTGCCCCAGCAGCACCTGGTTTTGCTTTCCCCAGGCCCATGGCTTCTCCAGGGTTGTTATTGAGGCTTGGGAGCTTCCTGATGGCTCACCCGCCCTTGCAAGAGGCCGGTGCAAGAGTTTAGCAAGACGGCTTTGCTGCCCAATCACAGACACAAAGAGGTGGCCGGGGGTGGTCCTGTTACATCCCATGGCCACAGCAGACAGCACTGGAGGGACATTCCTTGGAAACCCGAACCCGCTCCTGGCTCAGCAATCTTGTCACCTTGTCCCCCGGGTTGCATTAGCAGGAGGGGGAAAAAAACCCAGAGCTGTCTGCTTTGCATCATCCCCCTGCTATTTCCCAGGCAGCCCCAGCCCACGCTCCCACCCTGGGGGAGGGGAGCACCCCAGCCGCACTCCAGAGACCCGGAACCGTTCAGCCCGTGGGCATTTATGGAGTATTTGTTATCAAAACTAAGCGAGCAAGTGTCTGTCCTCATTAAAATCTTCAGCCTCACTCAACTGTCACATTTTTAAAGCTGTTGACTGATGCAGCCCTCGGGTCACCATGGCAACGGGATGCAGTACCCAGGCGATGATGCTCTTACTCTGTCACCCCTCGAGTGACCCACTTCTACCCAAAAAAAAAAAAAAAAAAGTTTGCATTAGAAAAAAACCCCTTCCAGCAGAATATTTTTCTTGCCTCCTGCCACGCTCACTTCCTGTGCTGCTGAAGGCGTAAGGAGCCCACAGAGCAAACCAGGGAAGACACAGAAGGGAAGACACACCAACAACTCTGCAAATACTGGGGAGAGGGACCCCACGGCGCCCCACAGCTCTCCTATACCCTGCAAGAAGGGTGTCCCACAGCATCAACACAACCACAAGCTCCAGGGTAGGTTTCTGCTGCCAAATTCGGTGCTGGCTTCTCCAGAAATCATCAGGGGACCACTGGTGTGCACGAACCTCCATTGCAAACCCTCGTGGGTCCCGCGGCCCCCAGGAGGATGCTGGGCAGGGATGCAGGAGAACAGTTGCTCCCCCAAATCCTTGAGCCCACTGAAAGCAGGGTGTTTGCTTTAGCCACCCCCAAGCAGTGGATGAGAGGGAGGGACAAGGGTGAAACCGGGGTGCAGGTCCCCCATGCTGGACTTTGAGGGGCTCTGGGCAGAGCGAGGCAGCCTCACACCTCGAGCCACCCTCACCTGCCCTCAGAGCTCTCTCTCCACCCCACTGCCACCTCCCAAACACCTAATTCCCATTTTCCCTTGCCTGGCTCTGTCTCACAGCCCCACTCCAGCCCCTTGGTGTAACTTTATCCCTCTCTGGAAGTATTTAAAGAAAAAAAAGGGCGGGAGATGGTGGGGAGGAAAGCGGTGACAATGAAGTTCTCATGGGGGATTATTGGTGTATAATTGAGCAATATCCATGGTAACAAGCAAATCTGCAAACGTTAAAAAATTAACCTGACCTACTTTGGGAAATTCTGCCGTCTCGACAGGGCAGTGAGGGCCGTCCATCCCCCGAGACCCGGCCCGCCAGTCCCACTGCCGGCAGCAGCAAAGCCCTGGTGCTCCCGGGGATGAGACAGGCAGGTTTTGTGCAAGGGAAGACGTTCCCTCCAGCGGGACCCCCACCAGCAAGCGGCATCGGATACACGCAGCACAGCCCAGCTCCATCACCCCATTCCCACTGGGATGCAGCAGAGTGCCCAGGATGAGACCTGCAGCTCAGGATGTGGCCCCGCTGGAGCGAGAGGGACTGAATTTCCACAGCACGGTGACAAAACACAGCAGCTCCCTGCAGAGGGTCCCAGCAGGACCCCAGGAGGGTGGCCAGCGCAAAAGAAAGGCCACAGCACCCTGCAAGCGGAATTTTTGGGATCACACGTCATGTTTCCCCAGAGTTCATGGAACAAAGCAAGGCGTGGGGCCAGGAAAGTGCAAACCAAGGGTCAAAGGCAACAGTGGGACACAAGATGATTTCTCTTACAAGGGGCTGATGGTTTTACAACCACCAAGCATGGGAAAGCTTCACTCAGAGTGAGCAAAGCAGGGACCCCTCCAGCCTTCTCACATCTCTCTCCACCATGGAGTGAAGCATTCCCAGCCCTGGCCATGCCCGCAGCCCCATCCATACCCCTGCCCAGATGCTCTCCACAGCTCCCGTGAGGCTCCCGGGAAGGCTGGTGCCGGTTTGCCGGCACAGGGGCGAAGTCCCTCAGGAAGTGTCCCAGGGGACAAAGGTCTGGCTCCAGCCCAGCGGGCAACAGAGCCACATGTCACCCGGGTACAGCTGCAAACACCGCCAGGGCCAAAATTCACACGTGTGGCAACACCCAAGAGCATCGCCCAGCCCAGGCACCTTTGCCCTGCCACCCACGGCGTTCCCAGGGAGGAGACTGCTATAACATCCATACAACCGCGTTTCAGACCACCACAGTTGAGCCTATCGGGGTGGAAACCACCCAGGTGAACACCATGGTGCTGCAGTGGTCTCCACCACGGTAGTCACCATGGCCAAGACCACCTCATTTGAGACTACTGAGGTGGAGACCACCATGGCATCGTGCCACCCCAGCCACCCACACTCCCCAGCCAGCCCCAGCACATCCCTCTGCTCTCCCCACGCCGCCTCCATTCCCCGCAGCCGTGTCCATGCTTGCTAAATATCTGCCCCTGCTTTAAGTGAAAACAAGCTGATTCAAGCCAAAGCCCCCCGGCACTCCTCAAGTCACACCCAGAAAGACCCGGGGGCTTGATATTCCCAGCTCTCGCCTGCTGCAGCCGGAGGGTGCCACGTCCCCACTGACAAGTCGCCAGTGCCGACCACGATGGAGCAGCAGCACGGCTCGCTGCAAACCCCAAGGGCAAGAAAGCACCGCCCGGGTGAGCAGGGAGGCACAAGGGGCTTTCACCCCACATCCTCCTCCTGGCAGAGCCGCCCAGCGCCGATGCCAGCCAGGACAAGCCTCCGCTCCACCGCCGGGAGTGGAAGTCTCCCCAGCAGCGCCGGACGCTGCTCCCGCTCACCCAGCCCGGGGGTTCCCCCTCCTTGTCCCTATCGTCCCCAGCTCCCCCCAGCCCTCACCTCAGCCAGAAGAAGCTGAGCATTTGCGGGAGGTGTTGAGGAGACGGCTCGCTCGGAGGAGAAGCGTCCGGACACCTGCGGGCGCGGGCGTCGAGGCCAGGCTGGCGCGGAGCCCTGGGACGGGGCCAGCGCACACCCCCTCCCGCTTCCTTAAATATGGTCATGCATAACTTTTCTTAAGGTAGCGCTTGGCAGATCTGCGCCCGCCTGGAAAATGGCCGGCGCTCTGGAGGTTGGCTCTGGATGCAGGAGGGAATGCGTCGGGCTGGCTGCAGAGCCAGGGAACGCGGCGGGAGGCACCGGCGCGCTGCCAGCAGCTCTGCGGAGCGGGGTGCTGCTGGCTTCCTTCATCCCTCCCCGGGAATCAGCCCCAGGGATGAGGCCTGGGGTCCCCTCCCCAGCCCACTCATCATCCTCTTCTCCCCCCATCACCTCAGCCAGGGGCACTCAGTTAAACGTGCCTGAAAATATCTGTGTTTTCCCCAGAGCCGCAGGTGCTGACACCAAACTCGCTGTCCGGAAAAGCCTTGGCAAACTTCTCCAAAGCCAAGCCAATCCTTTCAGCTGCTCCCTGGCCCTCCTGCCTTTGAAGTACCTCTAACAGGGCTTATCACGAAAACTTTTTTTTTTTTTCCCTAACAAGGAAATAAAATGCAAATTGCCATGTCACCGCATTAATGACTATTTGGTTTAGGAAAGAAGTTGTTCTATTTGTATTTGATTTACACACTTTTACAAGTGAATCTTGGTAACCGACCTACAAGAGTTTGATCAAAGCTCCTGGCAGGCTCTGGCAGCACAAGTATTGCCACTGGAAAGCCAGCAGATAAATAATTAAGCTATTTCAACAGGAAATAAGACCTCACTTTTTTTTGGTAAATAAGAATAACAAAGCACTGGAACAGAGTAAAAGCCCCTGCCTCAGCGACCTAAATTTTAGGCTGGACATGGAAAATGCTCACCAAAACCCTAGATCCGGGTGCAGGTGAGGTGGGACACCTGGATACCTCTGAGAAGGCTGGGACAGGCAGAGATGGAGCTGGGGCCCAGCTCAGGGTGATGCCCCCCCGAGGGGGTTTGGAGCCTTTAGGGGATTGAGGAAGCAGCACTGCATTGTACCAAGTGATTGATCTGATTATGGTGATGGAGGTTCCCTCTGGAAGAGGATTGTTGCCTGAGGACTTTAACCCCACTGAGTATTCATTGCTCAGCTACTTCTACAAAATCTGCAACTCTTTATTCCGAGAGTGGGAATGGGGAGGCCCCACTGCCCTGCACAACCCTTTCCATGTCTTGCAGGAAACTTTGCACACCCAGATGTGATTAAATTCCACCATTTCAGAAGTCAACGTTTCCTTTAAAGCATTCTCTTTTGGGACAGCAAGTAAGGTATTTCTCACCACGATGGTTTCCCCACCCGCTTGCAGCAGCCCAGGTGCCCTGCAAACCAGATTGCAGTGAGCATCCTCCAGAACATCTCCCCACCTTTAGCACAGAGGCCTCTGGCCAGGAAGCTCTTCAGGGATCTCTCCCTCCCTCCTTAGGACTGTTTGTTTCTGCAGCCAGAGATTAGGATCAAAAGGTTTATTCCATGCAGGGAAAACGATTCTTCCCACTCCTCCGAGTCAGAGGGAACAGCACAATTAGAAACACTTCAGATGCTTGACCCACGCTCGAGCCTCCAAACAAAAGTTGCAAGGAGAGGGTTGATGTTTTCCAGGCCCAATTAGCATAATGTCGTAATTCCCGAGCTCTCACGCTGCCTGCATCCCTTCGCCCCGGCCGCCCAGCGAGCGCACGCCGGCACCAGCTCCTTCCTTCTGATCCGTCACCATATGCCCGTCTTTTACAGTTCTTTGGTGCGTGATGCTCAGAGAGTGGATAATTAGCTAAATGAATTAATTGACATTCATACTTGTAATTAGCAACCGGTTACAAGCAGCTATTCTCCTTGGGACAGCTAAAATTTCTCAGGGATTGGTGTTAAAATACTGGAAAATCGTTCGGGGTAAATAACGAGGGCCGTGAGTGCTCATGGCGCCGGGGCTCTGCCCGGGCTGTAAAAGCCACCGCACGGTAAACAAGCCCGTGCAAAAGCAGAGCAGGCTCTGGAACGTGTTGGGTCTGCCGCTGCTGCTGCTCGGGAGGAGGAGAACTTTCCAGCTTCGGAAGAAATCCGGGCCAGATGGGCGGCCTCCAGCCGGCAGCTCCCACCGGCTCCCGGCTAACCCTTTCCACCCCCGGTTACCGGAGAGTTCGCAGCGAGGCCCCGGCAGTGGAGGCTGCTCGTGCAAAGCAATGGGAATTGGATGTCGTGAGTGTTAATTAAACCATTAATTACTGCTGAGCGGGGGGGAAAAAAAAGTGACCTATTGGTTTCATCGCTTGTTGGAGTAGTTGGGAGGATGAATTGCTCAGGGGCTCGGCAGTGGGCGAAAGGGGCTGCAGCATGAGGCAGGTCTTTGCTAAAATGTGAGCTTTCTCAGATTTTAAGGGGATGGTGGTGACCAGCAAGGTATTGGTACAGCCACAGCTAATCCCAGTACCCTGTGAGGCCAGGAGTGGGACCCACACCAGGGAGGATGGGGCTGGAGGAGACTGAGACCCCAGTCCTTCATTTGCTGCCGGGGGAGACCACAACAACAAGGGCTTGGACAGGGTGTCCCAAACTGCCCTTAGCAGGGATCCCACTCCCAGCGTGGGATGCAGTCATCACCCACAAACCCCTGGACACACAGTCGCCAACAATCAGCACCCACAGCCCCTGGAACCACAGCCCCTGAGAGGGGAAGCACAGGGATCCCACACCCCCAGCATGTAGCAGGAGTGGGTGAGCTGAAGGTGTCTTCTCCCTGGAAAACACCCCCCAAAACCTGGGTGCTGATGGGCAGAAGGGAGGACAGCACACAGGCACCACCATACAAATGGCTCGTTACGGAAAAGAGAGGGAAAAGTAATACTAATGCACTTCATAAATCAAACTCTCATGGCATCTTGCTGCATCAGGAGCTCTGCACCACCAGGGAGGAGAGCCTGGGTTGGGGGTCCTGTGTACTCCCAAGCAGGGGAGGATGAGCCCTCCAGCCACGTGGGAACCAGCACTGGGATGCTCTGCCCTGAGCCAGCCTCCCATCCTGACAGGCTCTGCTACCCCACAGTGGCTGCAGAAGCTCCAGCTGGCACAGAGGCAATGGGATGGGGTGATGGGACAGGGTGATAAGCTGGCACCCCACAAGCCAGGGTCTCCCTCAGACAGGGACTCTCCCACAGCTCCTGGCACAGGATCAGGGCCACATCACTGCCAGGAGTCCTGTTCCTGGCTCCTCCAAGCTATCAAAGCTTTAGATTTCCCTGGCAGCGCCTGGAGTATAAAGAGCTGGGGAAAGGGACGAAAAAAACCTGATCTCAGAAGCGAGGCAGTGGGAAAGGCTGGGCCAAGGAGCTGTCATGCCACCCCTTCAACTGCTACACACCCCAGTACGTTCTCAAACACACGGACTGCACATAAGATAGCAGGGAGGCTAATTTTTCTTTAGCTGCAGGCAAAAAAAAAAAAAAAATCAATTACAAGGTAACCTATTTTTCAACTCCTCCATTGGTATGTACTTAACTTCAAGGCCAGCCTGCCCGCCCGGCGACAGAGGGGATGAGGGAGGCTGTGTGCCACTGGGCTGAGCAGGGCTCTGGCTTGCTGTGAGGTTTAGTTTAGGTTTAATTTAAACACCAAAGCCCAGAGCAATGGGGGTTTCTTTGGACGAGACACTGCATGACGTGGGGCACCCAGGCAGAGTCCAGCTGTGACGGAGATGGGGAGCACCAGGGGCTCCTTGGCGCTTGCAGGGCAGCAGGAAAAAGCCGGTGGAAAGCAGGACCTTCTGGAGAAGGTTTGGGAGGTGCTGGTGGCCCATGTGGGCAAGGACAGCCAGGGGGGTCCATAGGGACAGGAATAGCCCTGGGGGTCCACAGGGAGAGTCCCGGGGGATCTGTGGGGACAGGAGCACTCAGGGGGTCCATGAGGACAGGACCATCCCAGGGCAGTCCATGAACACTGTGACATCCTGAGGGGTTAGACAGGCACAGGACATCTGTGGGCACATGGGGACAGGACACTGGGGGTACACAGGGACACCCACGCAGGGATCCAGGACATGCATGGTCACAGAGACACAGGACCCCGGGTACAGGGGGACAGGGACCCCCCCGGGGGACATATGGACACAGGACACCGGGGGGACAGAGGGACAGGGGACGCGCCAGGGACACACGGACACAGGATACCGGGGGAACATAGGGACAAGGAATCCCGGGGGATGCATGGACACAGGACACCAGTGGGACACTGACACCCCCGGGGGACACATGGACACAGGACACCGGGGGCACAGAGGGACAGGGGACCCGCGGGGGACACAGGATACCGGGGGAACATAGGGACAGGGAAGCCCTGGGGGACACAGGGACACAGGACACGGGGTGACACTGACACCCCCGGGGGACACAGGACACGGGGTGACACTGACACCCCCGAGGGACACAGGACCCCGGCGTGTCCGCGCGGTACNAAGAAGCCCCTTCCGCGCCCCGCCCCGCCCGCGCGGCGCCGCGCGGCCCCCGGGGGAGGGGGGACACGGGCCGAGGGGGGAGGGACGCGGACCGGGATAGGGACCGGGATACGGCCCCGCTGACCACCCTCCTGGCCGCCTTCCTGCTGGC
>VZRJ01013392.1:1027908-1065795 GCA_013397565.1 Ptilonorhynchus violaceus | reverse complement strand
GCCGTGCCGTGCCGGGGAAGCTGTGGCCGGCACGGGCGCTCCTGTCCGGCGGTGGCCGCGGGCGGTGGGGAGGTGTTAGGTCAGGACGCCGTGTGTTGGGTACGAGTGAGACTTTCCTGTTCTCCTGATCATTTCCTTCCTTACCTTGGAAACTTGGATTTTCTCCTACCTTTTGTTCCCTATTTTTCTCTTGTGAAGCTGTCCCTGGTTCTATTGGAAACAGCTGCCGGAGCCGGTCCTGGGGAGCGGGCGGGGGGCTCTGGCTGTTTCTCCGCTGTCGCCGCTGGCACCACCGAAATGGCACCTGGCTGTGCGGAGCCCTCGTGCTGGCGGGGTGCTCCGGGGGGAGCTGCTGCAGCCGCGTTTGTTCCTGGTTTTCCTTACGAACAGAGGGTTTGGGAGAGGGAGAGCGATTCAGCACGCGGAGCACCTTGTGCCCAGCCTGGCTGGGGCCGGGATCCGACCTGCCCTGCCCATGGGAACCACAGAATGGGTTGTATCCCCGTGAGCATCCCATGCCCACGTTGCCAGCATCCCACTCGTGGGTCGGGGAGGCTGCATGAATCCTGCTGTGGCTTCTGCTCAGTCCACAATCGTTTCCATTTCCCCCTTATTTCCTAGCATCTTTTCCCTCCGAGTCCTCACCCTGGAGCTCCTGGGGGGGGAGGCACCCCACGGCTGGGGTCTCAGCGGGACAGAAGCAGTGCTTTCCTCCAAGCTGGCAGGGAGCAAAATTGTCTCTGCAAGTAAACAAATACCTCACCTCTGCCTCGGTTTGGGGTTTAGCTTTTTTTTTCCTTCTCTCAAAACTCACGGTTGTGGCCACAAGTGCCAGGAGCTGAGTTCAAAGCTACAGCTGTGCAGTCAAGGGGGGGATTTCCAAAACACGGGGTGGCTACGTCTGGATGCCACTTCCCATGTGTGGTGGGACCCTGCTGCCCACCCACTCGCTGCCACCTCCCTTCTTCCGTGCCCAGAGCAGTGACACCAGTCTCCTGTGCCAGCCAGGACAAGAGGGGCACTTGGAGGGCTTGGGTAGGGTTTGTGTGTGGATGGGGCACAGCTCTGTGTAGTAATGCCAGCTTTTCTTTTGTCTAGGGTTTGTGCATTTAATGAATATATTTTTTTTTGGATAAGAGCAGAAATGCTCACTCTGCTGCCTGAGTTTAATGCTGCGTGCATGGTGGCTGTTAATAACAAAATTAAGCAAAAAAAAAAAAAGAGTGTAGACATATATGTGCAGTTACGTCTGTGGAATATGCAGAATTAAGAGGTACATATGGATAGAGGTGCATGTGCCTGTATATTTGGAGTGGTGGGACAGAGCAGTGCTTTGTGCCCGGCCACTCAGCACCCTCCCACTTGCCTTACTCTTCCTCCTCCGTGGCCATTGCCACCACAGCCAGTGGTTTTTAGCAAGGTGATTTCCACCTCTGCGTTCCCTGGGCCGTGTGGGAGGCTGCGGGGTCCGTCTGTCTGTCCGTGTGCGAGGCTGTGCCTGCTGCCTAAAGATAAAGTCCAAAGGAAGACCTCTGGCTGTGTCTTAAGCTAACATTTGCTTTTTAATTTTTTTTTTCTTAATGTTTCTGCATCAACCCTTGAACATTTGATCTGGTGCCTCTCCTCCTGGGGTGCAGCAGCTTTCTGTAGTGAAAATGAGCTCTCACCACCCCTCCTGCCTGCCTCAAACAGGGTCTGGGGTGGGGGGAGGTTTCCTTCCCTTTTTCCCTGGATTTGGGCAGGTTTTTTACAATCTCTCAGGGCTGAGCTTGCACCTGTAATTGGAATTTTTTGGCTACAAACTGAAGCAGGGGATGCGCCGCAGCGGCTCTGACTTGTTGGTGAGCGCAACCTGCCCGACATGGTTGGGGTTGCTGGCATCCCGTGGCATTCCCAGCAGGCACAACAGCCCACAGCCAGTCCCTCTTACCTGCTGTGGATTTCCTTCTGTGCCCACTTCTTGCTCCAGCTCCCACCCGAGTGGTTGCCATCGCACTTGGGGCACCTGGCCCACCACAGCGTGTGGCTGGCCGGCATCCCCCTGTTCCTTCCAGAACAGCCTTGCTGCGAGGGTGTCCCAAGCCTTGACTTTGTTTTTTTGCCCTTTTTTGGCAACTGGAAGATGGGACATGCCCCTCTGTCACCCCATGGCCCAGCTGCTTCCTGCCCCAAGCAGTGTTTTGCAGCTCAGCCTCTGGGCCGAGGAGCAGTTGGGAGCTTGTTTGTTTGGGGTTGTGTTTTTTGCCTTTTTTTTTTTTTTAAGCGAAAAAAGGCAGGGCATGCTAAGGAAGGGGGCAGGGCACTTCCTTGAAGCACCCTGGTTTGGGGTGGGCAGATAAGGGTGCTGCATCATGCCTGGCTCCTCTCCCCTGCCAAAAGCCTGGCAGACCATCCTCCTTGCTCTCCTGATCTGCCTGGCCCTCTCTGGGTGCTCATCCCTGTTTTTTGGGGGAAGCCCCATTGGGATAAAGCAGCCTGTGGTGCAGGAGCTGCTTGAGCCCCCTCATCCCACTGCTCAGGAGTGATTCTTGCACTGAGGGAGAGGGAGAGGTGCTTTCCTCCCCCTCGGCTCCTTTCTGCCGGAGAGCCGGGCAGCTGGTGAGGTATAAATCACACCCACCCTCCCAGCACCCATCTGCCGGGATGGTGGGGGGGTCATGGCTGGTGGCAGCTTGGGGTGACCCTCCATCAGCTTCAGCCCTGCTCCTGTGTCCCCATGGCTGTGGGAGAGTGCCTGCTCCTCCCAAGGAACAGGACCCAGGTCTGCCTGTTGGTGCTGGAAGCACTTTGGCTGTTGAGGTCTTTCTGTGCAAGGCGTGAACCAGGAGATGGGTCTGGTTTTGTGAGACCCTGTTGGGGTCTGGTTTGCAGCAGGGACAGCCATGCTTTGAAACGCTTGGTCTCATCAGTGGGGCTTTTGGCAGGCTTATGCTTTATGGGATATGGTTGGGGATGGAGGTGGGAGCTCACAAGGAAGCAAACGCTGCTCCACGTTGTATATGCGTACCTTCAGCCCAGCTCAAGCGCAGTTTTCCATGGAAAACCCAAACCAGGTGGTTTTGTTTTATCCTGGGTGTTACAGCACCAATAACACCCAGGTGCTTCACATCTTTGCCAGTCTCCACTGGAGAGAAGGTCCAGGCTGGGGCTCCCAGGGCTTATTTCATCATTAAAAGCAGAGTTACTTGCTTGTCCCAGAGCCCTTCAGGGTGTTGTGGCACGTCCTGACAGCTTGTCTGTCCTTACCTGCAGTCATCAAGGAGTTTTCAACATGACTTATATAAAGCCTTTGTACTTGGATTGCTCCACCGTGCTGCACAATGGCTTCTTTGTCATCCTGCCAGCTAATTAATTTTAACTTTTACCGTTGCTCCAGCACGGTGCATCGTCCGCCTGGTCCATTTGAAGCTTCCCCCCCAAGCTTAAGTGTTTTCCAAGCAGTTTGACTTGTTGCTGCTGAACACTGGAGAAACCAGCTGGCCCCGCTGGTGCTCATCTTCTGGAGAAGGAGCTGCCCTCACACGGCTGCTGGAGCCGGGGCTGGTGGAGGAAAAGCCATTAGGAGGCTCAGGTTTTCTCCAGTGGCTTGTTTCTCCCGGCTGGCAGCTGAAGGTCCCCACAGGAACATCCTCTGATGAAAATAACAGGCTCTCGCTCCCCGGCTGGTGATTGGCACTGCAAGGATCTCACAGCCAGAGGTGAAAGCCTTGGCTGCGTCTTCAGGACAAAAACTCTCGTGCCTGGAGATGTCTGTGCAGGGGAATGTGACGATGGTTATTTCTGGAGGGTCAGGCTGTTTGGTTGTTTGCTGGGAACTGGGTGCTTTTGCCTTGCATCCTGTGAGCAAACGTCTCCAGCACTGGCTCCAGGTACCACCACAGCATCCCTGGTATAGGAGGGAGCTTACCCCTGGTACCTCCAGGATGTTCACAGGGGAGCTGAGCATCTCCTCAGAGCTGCCTGGAGAAGGACCAGGAGAGATGTGACCCCGTGTGGGTGTCCCAGCCCTCAGGGTGGGATGAGCCAGGGTATTGGCTTTCCTGGGTAGGGGGGGGATGGAGATGGCCACATGCATCAACATCAGCTGAATGTGCAGCCATGGGGTTTGTGTGAGCAGTGCTGTGGCAGAGGGGGGTTCCCTTCTGCTTGGGATGGGGACGGTGGCAGGTCAGGGAATATGGAATTGCTGCCTTTGTGTTTAATCTGGTTATAAGGACGGCTATTAGAGATAATGAATTTTGCCTGTCCCCACTGTTGTAATACAAGAACCCAACTGTCTTTCAACACCGCGAAGGTCACTCCTCTTTATTTCTGGTTGTAAATATTGCTGGTTACAGATGTTTGGGGTTGACAGACATGGCTAATTAAGTTTCTCCTGTCAGCTGGTTGGCAAGGTGCAGGGGTGACGGTGTGGGGGAGGTCAGAGGGCAGGACCAGAGCTGGGCAGCAATGCCAGCAGCCCCTTGGCACAGTGCGAGCCCATCTCATTGCAGCCCCACAGCAAAGGCTGGTTTGCACCGACCCTTGTCCCCCTCTTTATTATGAATTTGGAGCAGGCTGGTGGGAAGAAGGCAGCTTTGGGAGCAAGTTTCCATTTTACTGCTCTCATTTGAAGGGAGTTCAGCAGGAATTGTCACACCTGCTGTCCCCAACCTGACCTGAGGGTGGGAAGAAGGCTGCAAAAAGAGGGATCCCCATAATTTTTGCCATCAAGTACCTTTTTCACCAGCACGAGCAGAGGCTTTTGCTTTCCCGAAGAGCCTTTAACATGGGAATGACAGTGTGCTGGGTGGCAGAGGCAATGCTCCACACCGAATTAGCACTAGGAGGGGGTGGAAGCCCCTTTCCCGTGGGCACGAGGCCGATTGCTTCCCGGTGCTCACCCTGCCAGGCAGGAACCGGCCGCGTGCGCTGCCTGCGCGCCTGGAACGCAGCACGTGCTGCCGCGCTCCCCAGCTCCCCCCGCGCGCCTGATTTATGCCGCTCCACATTTTCTCCTCCTTTCCATGCCTCTTTCTCCTCTCCCTCCTTTTTTTTTTTCCCTTGTGCTGCCTGTGCATTGCCTTGCTCCTTTTTTTTTTGTTCCCCTTATTGCTCGCAGGCCTCCCTGTTAACCCAGCAAGCTGCAAGATTTAGGGCTCCCTGCTTGTGTGCATTCAGAACGGGGTTTTATCCTCCCAGAGGAGGGGACCGTGGTCCCCATCACCCCACTGGGACGTGATCCCTGCGTGGTGAAAGGGCTGTTTTTATTCTTTTATTTTACGGTCGCAGAGCACAAGTCGTGTATCCCCGCTCTGGATGCTCCTGGCCATGGATTGCAGCAGAACTGGTGGGGTGGCCACGGGTGCCCATCGCCTCCATCCCGACGTCGCTGCCGGGCGCAGCGCCGGCCATCTGTCCCCTCCCGTGCGGCGCCGGGCTGCCGGCTGCTTGCCGAGGCATCAGGGCTTGCCCGGCGTCTGCGAGGCCACGAGAGGAGAAAAAAAAAAGAAAAGAAAGAAAGTTCCATTTTTGCTTTGTTTGCCCCCATTTCATATGCGTAACCTGACTTTTTGTTGCCTTTTTTTTTCTTTTTTTTCTTTTTTTTTTTCCACTCCCCTGCTGCCGTGCCAGGCGCGTCGAAAGTTTGCTGGGTCTTGCGTGCGTGTGCGGATGCCGAATAATTTTATTAGCTGCCTGGAAGGGAGCCAGCGCGGCGTGCACCGCGCAGGAGGTGGCTGCTGGGGCGCCTTCCCTTTGCTTCCCCTTCCCAACTGCCCCCCCCCTTCGCCTCCGCTGGTCTCCTGTGGGTTGCATCATCGGCGTTACCTCTTCATTTTATTTTTATATGTATTTCTCGGAGGTTTGGGTTTTTTTGCTCCTTAAAGGGTTAAAACCGATGGGGAAGTTCAGCTAGCACTTGCAAGATATGGTTGCCTTAGCAACAGGCCTCCTAATCTGGTAGGTGACCTGAGAGACTGTGGAAGATGCAGGGGTTGGTTTGGCATTTCATTATTTCATGAGGCTGCGGCTCTCCAGCTGGTTCCCTTCCCAGCGCCGCCACCGCCGCTGCTCCCCCCACTGCTGCCCCCGGCATTCCTTGGCAAAGCCCTGGAGGGGCCAGCAGCATGGTCCCCTCCCTGGGCACTGGTGGGTCCTGGGAGCTCCTGCTCAGGAAGGGGGAGAGGGCTTCCCGCAGCCCAGGTGATAATTATTCAACTTCAGGGTTGTAAAGATGGTTTCCTGCCTTGCCTTTTCCTCCTTCCAAAGGGTTCGCCATGGTGACCTGGTGAAATAATCCGCGTGGCCCCAGAGCTAAAGGTGTGCTCATTGGCACTTCCAAACCTCATGTTTTGGGGCCTGTGGTGCTCCAGGCAGTGGGGCTCTAGTAACAAATGATGGGGCATGAACAGGCAAGCATGGGTTCATAGTGGTTGGAAAAGGTGATGGAGTTGAGATGCAGCATCCAGCCAGCATTTTGGGGAAGGTTGGTGGGCTTGGGAGGAGCATGGCAGTATTATTCCAGCTGTTTTAGGCTGCTCTGGACTCGCTGGGCCAGGTGAGCACAACCTGCACATGCCCATGGATGGATAGACCAAGACCTGAGCGCTTGGTGCTATGGCCATTTTCTATTTTTTTTTTTTCTTGGAAACATCCTCAAGTTGGCCTTTTCCAGCGCTGTCCCTTTTCCCGTGCTGTAGTGACCACCCTGTGCAAAGCACTGGTGACCACCTGCTAGTCCTTGCCAGCAGTAGGGCTGTCTAAATTAAGAAACTGCATCACAAAACTTCCCTGCCAAATATTTGGCCTCAGTAAGTCTTTGTGCACCATCGGATGGACGCTCAAGCTCCTGCCTGAGCGGTCCCACGTGGCATTCGAATGGATGTCGGTCACACCCGGCAGTGCCCGTCGGCACAGAACTGTTGCATCCTGCTCCAAATGATCATTGAGCTCTTTGCCAGGATGGCCAAGCCACTCTCTGTGCCCAAACCTGGGATGTTTTCCTCCTTGGTGGATGCTGAGTGGCTATGGAGTATGGCTCTGCCCTTGGCATCCACCTGGGGTGGCTGGGCAAGGAGACCCTGAGGGAAGGAAGGTGTCCAAGGGGCTGGGGCCAAGCTCCCTCCGGGTACCAGTGGAATAAAAGGGCCAGGATAGCGCCAGGGGCATCCCATTCCCGCAGATCCCAGCATGCAGACCTCTTTTGTTTTTTCCCCCTCCCACTACTCTACGGCGTCGGTGGCAGCTGCCTGCGGACGCCGGGGAGAGCCGCCTTTGTTTACCCGCCTCGCCGGCACAGCGAGCGCGGGGATGCTCTTGGATCGAGGTGCTGATCTGTCATCTCCAGGTTTTATGCATCCCCAGACAAGAAATCAGCAGTGCAAAGCGCAGACTTTTTGTTACTTATCGCCGAGCTCTGTGCAGAGCGCGGCTGCTGAAAGCAATCTGGTGTCTGCGATGCCCAGATTTATGGTTTCCCAGCCTCATTTGAGGTGTTGGCTTCCACTGGGAAGTGGAAAACCTGGTTTGAGCCATCGGAGTAGGATGAGAGGACCGTGGCATGTAGTGACATCGGACCCCAGGTCTGATCCACAAGCTGGCGAGTGCCCCCAGAGCCTGTCATCACCCTAGGTGGGACAGCATGTCCCTTGATCCATTTTATCTGGTGGAGACAGGAGGACCAATGTCCCAGGGAGCTGGAATGGCTCAGCTTTCTCTCTGGGTCTTCTCCACTCGGGGCTGCGGTGGCAGAGGCAAAGGCTGCCACTCGGCGAGCCATAAAAAGGGAGGAAATCCAGGCGAGCCAGCAGAATCCCTAGAAAGCCCTTTTTTTGATCGCTTCATCCCTTTTTTCCCCCCCCATCTCTGCTTTGTGAAGCTTTCCAGGATTTGTCCCTCCCGGCAGGGATTTCGGGCGGTCAGCCGGGTCCCCAGGCACGGACGGACGGACAGGCTGCCAATCAGCTGGCGCGCACCGTCCTTCCGCGGAGCGCCGTGCCCTGCTGCCAGGGGCTCCTGGGGCTCGAGCACAGGATTATACACGGGGTTTTTTTTTTTTAAAAAAGAAAATCAAAATTCCCAGGGAAAATATAAAAAAAAAAAGCCGTCTCCCCCCCGCCTCCGCCCTGCTGAGAAGCAGCTCTGCGATGGCGGCTGGAAAGCGAAGCCGTAAGTGTTGCGCGTGCCATCTGCTCCGCTTGGATCCCGCTTGGATCGCGGGAGCGGCTGGAGCCGGCGCAGCCTCGCGGGAAGGGGGGGCAGCGCTTGCAGGGGTATAGATAGGGTCCCTGTGCCCCGTATTCCTCCCAGTTGGGGTCCTCTAGGTCAGTTCGAAGTCCACACTGGCACACTTGAGCCCCAACTCATGCTGCTTGGAGGTGTCCCGTGGAGGTGGATCCCCAGGAGGATATGCAGCCTCTCCCTCTGTGGGTCATCCTGGGATGAAGATGGTTGTGGGGTGGGATGAGTCATGTGGAAGGGAATGGGCTGGTTTTGGTGGGTTTTAGGCATCTGCGGCTCTGCTGGCTGCCTGAGTTGGAAGCGTGTGCTGGCATGGGGCACTCTGTAGCATAGGGTGCATCTCATGGGGACCTCGGGTGTTCGCTGTCGTGAGAGCAGCTCAGCAGGACACATTGGTCCTCCCAAGGGGGATACTGAAGGAAAACTCCTTCCCCAATAAGGAAAAAGTATATGCTGTCTCTAAAAAGAAAGAAACGCGTCTATTTGTGGGTGTGCTATGGGAGCATCTCTGGGTTCCCACATGAGTTCCTCTGCTGTCTCTTCACCCAGAGCCACCAGAGCAATTGGGTTTCTCTCTGCTTTATCGATTTTTACAAAACTGGTGGGTTTTTGAGACTTCCCAGTGGGTCAGGCCAGCAGACACAGAGGTGGGATGCAGAGGGAACCTGGGCTGTCTCCCACTGAAGGCAGACGTGTGCTGCCTGTCCTCAGCAGCCGTGCCAGGGGCTCATGCTGGGTTGTGCATGGTTGGCTTGTTGTTTAGGAGCTTGTCAAGGGACGAACATCCCCAGAATGTGTGATAACCAACCTGGGAGATCAGTTTTGACTGCAAGGACAGCAACTGTAGAACCCTGAACTATCCCTTGGCTTTGGCTCCACCACCAGCAGTATTGGTCTGTGGATGTTTGTCACCTGTGCCATATCTATGGGGTATATATATGTATGTGGTTTAATCCCAACCAGCAAATAAGTACCACACCTCTTGCTCACATCTCTGCCCCAGTGGGATGGGGAGGAGAATGGGGGGGTGGGAAATAAAAGCCTCGTGGGTTGAGATAATAACAGTTTAAAAATTGAAATAAAATATAATAATAGGAATGAAAAGGGAGATTATAGAAAGAGAGAAGTAAAGCCTAAGAATGATAACTGATACTCTGTATAATTCCTCACCACCCACTGACCAATGCCCAGCCTGTTCCCGAGCAGCAATTGTGCTTCCTGGCCAACGGCCCCCAGTTTATGTACTGGACATGACATTCTGTGGTGTGGAATATCCCTTTGGCCAATTCTTGTCAACTCTCCTGGCCATGCTCCCTCCTGGTTTCTTGTGCACCTCCTCACTGGCAGAACATGGGAAGCTGAAAAGTCCTTGACTTAGAGTAAGCACTACTTAGCAACAGCAAAAACACCAGTGTGTTATCAACGTTGTTCTCATGCTGAATCCATAACACAGCACTGTACCAGCTACTAGGAAGAAAATTAACTCTATCCCAGCCAAAACCAGGACAATGAAATATTTTTTTTATATTAGAGAAGGTTTGCAGAGCTTGGGAACTTGGAGAGGATGCCTGGTGCTTTCCCCCCTCCCTTCCCATGCAGATGCGGTCGCTCTTCTTTGCCTGCTGATAGAAAAGGCAGTGGTGGCGTGAGTGGGTTGAGCCTGTGGAGAAGGAATAATACTATCCAAACAAAACCAGAGGGCTTGTGAGGAGAAATGGGAAGCTGAGGGAGTGCAGAAATGTCTGGAGAAGGTGCCTGAGGAGGGCGCTGCAGAAGGCTTGTGGTCCTGTTGGGCTTTGGGACAGGGTGGAAGGAACCCACCCAACTCAGTGTTTTCCCACAGTTGTTCCCAGCTGGTGACCACAGTCAGACCTTCGCTGGGGTTCAGCACTGGCTGCAGTGAAACCTTGTTAGAGCCTAGCCCTTTACTGGGGAACCTCTTGGGAGCTCCAGCTGAACCCCATGGAGATCAGTTCATAAGACATGTCATCCTCACCAAACCCTGGCATCTGGGAAGCGCTGCTGTGCCTGCAGCATGTCAGCTCTCTGGAGATGCCCTCAGCCTTTAGCCATCCCACCTCACCAGGTGCCACTTGGAGGTGGTGGGCTGACCCTGTCTGGGTGCCAGGTCCCCCCCCAAATCCACTCTCTCACTCCTCAGCTGGACAGGGGAGAGAAGATACAACAAAAGGCCAGTGGGGTGGGATAAGGACAGGGAGGGATCACTCACCAGTTACCGTCACAGGCAAAAGTGACTCAGCTTGAGGAAAAATTAATTTAATTTATTGCCAAGCAAATCAGAATAGGGTAATGAGAAATACAAACTACGTATTAAAACACCTTCCCCCCACCCCTCCCTTCTTTCTGGGCCCAGCTTCACTCCTGATTTTCTCTCCCTCCTTCCTGCCAGCACTGAAGAGGGACACGGGGGCTGTGGTCAGTTCATCACAGTTGTCTCTGCTGCTCCTTCCTCCTCAGGGGAAAGACTCCTCCCACTCTTCCCCTTCTCCAGCATGGGGTTCCTGCCGCAGGAGAACAGTCCTCCCCAAACTTCTCCAACGTGGGTCCTTCCCCTGGACTGCAGTTCTTCCTGAACTGCTCCAGCATTCCCCTTTCCACGGGGTCACAGGCTCCTTTGAGCATCCCCCTGCTCCTGTGTGGGGTTCCCCATGGGGTGGCAGTGGATCCCAGCTCCACCATGGACCTCCATGGGCTGCAGGGGCACAGCTGCCTCCCCATGGGCTGCCCCACGGGCTGCAGGGGAATCTCTGCTCCAGCACCTGGAGCACCTTTTCCCCCTCTTTCCCCACTGACCTTGGGGTCTGCAGGGTTGCAGCTTTCATGTTGTCACCCCTCTCTTCTCTAGCTGCAGTTAGTCCCACACAATAAGTTTTCCCCCTTCTTAAATACATTATCCCGGAGCCCAATACATTGCAAGTAGCTCCAAGTGCTGCACTTCGGTGGCTACCCCTGAGCCCAGCGTTCAGAAATTCATTAATTGGGCTGGAACAATTATTTTTGGCTTTTGCAGAGGGAAAGGCTATAAATAATCACCCTGCGAGCTTGTGCGGTGACTTTGCAGCCTCTGTGGGGGGGGGGGTTGTGTTGGGGTTTTTTTTTTCCTTGCTGCTGCCCGACTGGCTTTTTCTTGGCGGCCGAGAGTGGGAGACTTATCTGCAGAAAATGCCACTTGAGTTGATTAAAGAAACTCCTGCCATTGGCCCGAACTGCCAAACTTTCTGCAGAAACGGTTGCGCTTTCTGAGAAACCGCCCCGGGGACCTGCCGGGTGTAGCAGCCTGGCCCTGGGGCGGTGGTGGTGGGGACAGGGAGGAGGGGAGGAGGACAGGAGGAAGGCTGCCTGGGCTCAGGGAAGGAAAACAAAGCAGAAAACAAAGAATGCTGGTCTTGGTGTAATCGTACGGAGGAGGACTTGCTGGGCAGAGGTGCAGAGGTGCAGTGGTGGTGGGCACAGTTCTGTGCTTGCACTGCCCTCGCATTGATGGCTTTTGGTCCTTGTGGAGCTGGATTTCAGCCAGGGACTGATCTAGAGGTGAAAGCCTCTGCATCCCAGCACCCATCCCTCAAGCTCACCCATCCAACACCCTTGGGAGTCAAATCACAAGCCTTAGCAGAAGCAAACAGCATCTAGTACACCTTCTTTTGTAAGCCCTCTGTCGCATCTAAAATAAATTTGCATGTAAATTGACAGGCTGATTTTAATGTCTTCTGGCTATAGATCACTGAAGGCCCAGGCTTCCCTCGTAGGTGGGTGTGTGGCATCGTCTCTGCTCTTGCTGGGTGCTGGCATGGTGGCACAGAGCCATTCCGTGGCGGAGGTGGGAGAGGCATGGGGTAGCTGCTTGCAGGAAAGCAGAAACTTAGTATTTCCTTTTTTTAAAAGAAACAGATTAGTGAAAGGATTGAGACTTACTGACAGGCTAGTGGCTGAGAATGGCCGGTGCAGGAGGACAGCGAGCAGGGATGGTGCTCCCTGTCCTCCTGGTGCTTTCCTGTAGGGATGGTGCTCTGTGCCAGGCTGCTCGACTCCCAGGGCCCACGCAATGCCCTGGCTTTGCAGGACACATGCCACATCTCTCTCCTTGCCTGCCAGCAGTTAAAACGCATTCCCATCATACATGCAGGTTGCCAAAGACAACAGCCATAAGGCACTGATGTCCTGGAGAGTGTTGCTTTGGCCACTGCGCCTTTTGGTACCTGGGTTTTGGGAGCATCGCTGGAGCTGGTGTAAGGATCTCTAAGAAGGAGCGTATCGGGAAAGGCTGCCTGGAGCAGAGCATCTCCCGAGCAGTCTCGCCGTGGCAGCTTTCCTTCGTCATCCATTATTTATTTGATCCTCTGCAAAACAAATTCGCTCCTCGGCACTGATTCTGATGACGGTGCTCATTTTACAAAAGAGGTAAAAGGAGCTGGTTTTGTTCCCGGTCTGAAAGACTTGAACAAAAAGGTGTGTTTCCTGCTGCCTTCTCTCCTACATCAGTGAGATAAATCTGCAGAGTTTTAGAGTGGCGATGGAAATTTTGGAATCCCAAGTAGTGAAACGTCAAGCGATGCTTTCCCTCTTGATCCCCATCTTCTCTGGACCTGTGAGGGTGTTGGCTGTGGCAGAACCAGGGGGGACTAAGATGCTCAACTCACCTCGTAGCTCACAGCTGAAGGTTTCTTGAGGGCACAGCTGTGTGTACAAGGAAAAGGAGCTTCACTGGGTGCATCTCCTCCCTCTTGGAGGGCAGCTGTGCTTTGTGGGTCCACAGAAGAGCATATGCTTGGGGTTTGGAGCCAATGGGGTGGTTTCACAGGGTTGTTGGGGATGTCCTCAGTCAAACCAGCGGCCAAGCCAGCTCCACTTTGCTTGCACCAAACAAGCTGGAGCGGTGGGCAAAGTGCCGGGCCGGGAAGTTTGGAGGGAGGAGACGGCGCGTCGGAGCCGCGTTCGTCAGGATGGAAATAACTGTCAGCCCCATTCAATCTGTCGCCTTGTTCCCGGGGGACAATTGCAAAACAGGATTACTGGTACTTAAAAATTCATAGAAAACGTTTCTTATCACAACGTCATAATTGTTATGACTCAGAAGAGTAGAATTGCCATTTTCCTGTGCCTTTTCTCCCCCCCCTCACTTTTGTTGCATACCGAATCCCTTGCTGCAGCTGCGGGATCGTCAGGAAGGGGGGGAAAAAAAAACCAACAAACCAGGGCGATGCTTTATTTTATGCTAACTGCTGCATTTGACTTGAAAATGATGTCCCACTGGGTCTCGTGGTCAGCGTATTACGGCGTGATGGATGGCTGTCAGAGCGGCGGTGGCTGGCAGATTGCGATGGGTGGAGGAGAACAGATGCCCAGTGACTTCAGGGGCTTTAGCAGAGCCCAGGACTGAAGAGTGGAAAACAAAAGCAGATGGGAGAGCTCTGCTTGGGCTAACTATTCTTCTCCGGCCACGTGTCGGGGAGGAAAGCTCGTCGGGCGGCCGTGTCCCTTCTGTGCTGTTCCTCCATGGTGAGCTGCGCTGCCTGATGAAGCCACGGGTGAACCCCACTTGACCTGAGGCCTGAGCCTGCGTGCAGACCATCACTGCAGATCTCTAAAGGGCAACCTTTTACCCCCGTGAAAGAACAGCTTGCGCTCCGTTTGATGGTTCTTGTTAACCCTTGGCCCTGCTGATGGATCCGAGGCAAGACCTGGGCAGGCTCCGGGGGTTGCCCTTTTGGAGGGTGTCTGCCAGTGTGTTTTATGCTGTGCATCGTGTTTGTCTTTGGAGTTGGGCAGGACCCCGTGAATTTGAGTGGTGCCGAAGGAAGGAGGTGGAAGGAGGAGAGTGAGCCTTTCCTGCAAGAGCTTGTTGTGAATAAAACCCTTTGCAGGTGGTGCTCTGCAGCCCTCATCTGCTCCCTGCAAACTTTCCTACACTTTCTACCCCTTCAAAGGGCTTAGAAAAGATACTGCCTTGCCCCGTTTTTCTTCTCACGTCTGTGTTTCCTCATCTTTTCACCCCTTCACTCTCCTCCTGCCCCTCCGGTCCATCCCAACTTAGGCAGGTGGCTGCTGCCTTCCCAGTGGCATTTGCTGGGGATTGCAGGGTTAATGGTGAAATTAAATTTCACTGCTGTTTTTAAATTAATTGAATCATCAGCGTGGGTAACGGGAAACAGTGGTATCATAATGTATTTGATATGGGTCTTTAAGTCAGCATTTGCTGCGAGATCTGGAGCACTAGATCTTGGTGGAAGCGATGGCTAACTGATATATTGCAGTTATGGCCACAGTACAAAGGCTCCTGCTATGTCTTAAAACGTTCAGGTCATGAAGTTGAGTTGGTTTATGATGTGGCTGTTTTCCGTGCACGCTTCCCACGGTGCTCCTAGATCATACTCGGAAAAACCCTGCAGTTGGCAGGAGCCAGCGGTGCTCCCGGCTTGTGCCTGTGGGCAGGCTCCAAATGTGTACAAAGATGCCCTTTGGGGTGACAGGGCAGCATTGGGGTTTTGCTCCCAGCACTCTCTGAAGTTTTTTCTGCTGGAGGAAGCAGACACAAGGGAAACCATCCCTTTTCCTCAAAAAAACCAATGGAAATACTTTTACTGATTTGCGGCGTCATCTGGCCTTTCCTTGGTGGCTCTGGGGTGGCTTCAGGACCTGCCTTGGAGAGGAGAAGCTACCCAGGCTGAGGGCCAGCATCTTTACATGATGTCCCCACCACACTGGGCACAGAGCTCCTACGCAGGCCATTGTATGGGCTCCTCTTTTCT
Source organism: Ptilonorhynchus violaceus (assembly GCA_013397565.1). Lineage (NCBI taxonomy): Eukaryota > Metazoa > Chordata > Aves > Passeriformes > Ptilonorhynchidae > Ptilonorhynchus > Ptilonorhynchus violaceus. The sequence goes on along the minus strand of VZRJ01013392.1, from coordinate 1,050,808 downwards.
TGTCCTTTGGCGGGTCCAGCATGGTGGAACTGCATCACAGAGTGGTGCCTCGTGGTGGACAATAGCACACCTCTTCACCAGTGCTAACAGAGGGTTGGTGTTAATTAAAATGTGGAAAAAAATAAACTTCCAGTGTATGTGTTGTGGAGCTGCTTGCAGGTTTCCACCCAAGAGGGGTTCCTGCATCCTATCCCAGCAGCCTGTGACTGCTGGAACAAGCAGGATGAGAGGAAATGACCTCAAGTTGCACCAGGGGAGGTTTAGAGTGGATATTAGGAAAAATTTCTTCACTGAAAGGCTTGTCAAGCCTTGGAACAGGCTGCCCAGGGCAGTGATGGAGTCACCATCCCTGGAGGGATTTAAAAGGCGTGTAGATGTGGCCCTTGGGGACGTGGTTTAGTGGTGGGCTTGGCAGTGCTGGGGGAACGGTTGGACTCGATGTTCTAGAGGTCTTTTCTGACATAAATGATTCTACGATTCCCTCTCGTCAGCAACTTCCTCCGGAGATCACAATTGTATAGATGACCCCGGAGTGCACCTACGGCCACGTCAGCAGCACTGCCTTTCACAGCCAAAATCTCAAGGCTACTTAACCAACTGAAACCTCTTAGAAGCTGCCTTGATATGACTATTGATCTCCACATTTAGCTCTGCTTTGCCCGGTTGATATTGCCCGGGCTGGTGGTGTGGAGGATGAGCAGGCTTCAGGACCGCAGCTGGATTTTGGAACAGGGTTTGGTGGGAGACACCAAAGAAGTGCTGAAGAGCCTGTTCTAGTGCACTAGTTTAGATTTTGTGTAAAGACTTGCTTATTATTTCAGCTAGTTATATCTCTAATGAGGTGAGACGTGCCATATGTTGTCCATAGGGAGGGAGCGCCGCAGGTGGGGCGGGGGCTGGCCTGGTGTGTAGTTGCTACATGGAAAAGCCTCAAACTGCCTGAAACTCAGACTTGGTGAGCCAGGATTCCAGCTGATCCGTCTGTGCCATGGGCATTGGTGCCATGTCACGTCTCAGAGTCATCTACACACTGGCAGCACCTTCTTACTCTCCATCCACTGTCATGTTCTCCAGCTCCCGTCAGTTTTATCCTTCCATTCCTTCTTGACTTCTCTTACCCGCAACAGGTTTTTGCTTCAAAATAAAGTGATTTTGGGGCTGGGCCCAACCACGCAGCTCCTTTGCCTGCTAGCAGGAGAAGCAGTTCTGGCCCTGATCTGAGCAGCCCAGGCTGCTCTCTGAGCAGAAGTTTGAAACTAAACCGTAGCACAGTAAAGAAATATTTATTGGTGAGTCCTGAACTTAATTTGAACAGGGCTCTGCTGTTTAAACAATTGTTGGAGCCATAAACCAGAAGCCCTTAATTATGGCTAATTATTTTCTGCGATGAATCTATATGGAAGCTCTTCAGCATGAGGGCTCCTCTGAAATGCTCCGGTTGCGTGTTCAGGCATCATCCAGCCTGAATGTCCCTAATAAAATCAGAGGTAGAAGTGTTGCCTGTGGCCCGACTGCCTGACCAGGCAGGAGCCCACCTGCCTGCTGCCTGGCTTCCTTAAACCCAGGGGTCGGGGCAGGGTGCAGGGGCCTGGAAGCTCCCTGGGCAGGCGGCTGGGGACCCGAGGGCAGGCAAGAGCAAGACAGGAGCTGTTTAGGACATGGACTTTAAACTCTCTGGCATTTGGGGTTTGTTTAAAAACCAGCTAGGTAAATATTTGTGAAGCAGTTGGGATCCGGCTGCGGGGTCAGGCGCTGTGTGCAGCCCTGCGGGCTGGTCTGGCCTCCCGTGGATCCCGTCCTTCCCACGGCAGGAGGCCCATCCATCCCCAGCCCTGCCGAGGAGGTGGTGGAGACAATACAGGGCACTTGGCATCATCATTAGGCCATGTTTCCCTAGGGTTTGGGGTAAAAACAGGTGCCTAGAGGTCTCTCTCCTGGGGTGTACGGTGTGACACATTTAGGACAGGTCTCCTGGCAGGTCTGATGTCCCTTCTGTGCCACCCAGATGACTTTGGGGGGGTTGTTGGTGACTTTCTCTGAGGAACCTGGAGCTCCTGCCCTGTGCATCCCTGCAGGAGGGAGGCTGCTGGGGGGAACCCACTAGGGACCCATGGAACATGCTAGGGCAGATAGAGCCTGTGGCTTGCTAAGGAGGATGGCAGGGCAGGAGGATGGCAGGGCAAGGATGGCGCATCAAGGATGGCAGAGCGGGAGGACGGTGCAACAAGGATGGTGCGGCAGGGCGGGAGGATGGCATGACAAGGATGGCATGGCAAGGATGGCAGGGTGGGAGGATGTCACAGCGAGGATGGCAGGGCGGGAGGATGGCAGGGCACGGTGCGGCGCCGGGGGAGCGGTCCAGGCTGCCTGTACACAGCAGCTGTCAGCGCTGCTGCCTTCACCCGCCCAGCCCCAGCCTCTTCCTCATGGCACAGATGGTTTTAACACTTTCCTGGGCCTTTTTTTCTATAATTAACTCTTGTTTGCAAGTGGGAAGACACTTCTTTCCTTTTGGCAGAGCCATCAAACTCTCCTCGGCGGTGTGCTTTTTTAAAGCCATCGTGTATCTATCCCCCAACTGCAGTCTGTTGTTTTTACCAGGCTCTTTTAAGGCACTGGGCTGCCCCCCCTCTTCTCCCCCCCTTTGCTCTTGCCCGGAGGTAAAATCCGCAGGGATTGCAGGCGGAGGAGGCCCCAGCCAGCTCCGGGAGGGGAGTTAACGAATCCGGCCAAGGCGATACAAAAGCCGGTGCCCGGGGAGGGGGGAAGATGGAGGGGCCCCTTCCCTGCACCAGGAGCCTTTGAACCCCCCTGCTCCCAGCTTTGTGCGGCTTAGCAGGGTGCTGCCTGCACAAAGGCCCCTCGTCCCTCATGTCATTTCCATGCTGCAGCTGGGAAGAGTTTTCCCAGGAGAGGCCATTGCCCACCAGAAGCCTGGTGGGTGCTGGGGGCTGCTGCAGTGGGTGCTCTGTCCCACCGGGACAAGGGGAGGGAGAAACCCCAAAGACCTCCGGAGCTTCGCCAGTACTCAGGAATCTGCAGGATGCCCCAGGAGGGGTGGGCAGGGAAAGAGTGTTCTCTGCAGCCTGTACTAAGACCTGGCATTTCTAACTGGAATGCCGTGGGAAATCCTGTCTTTTGGGGAGCTCAGGGTCTGCCTGCGGCTCCCTGTGGGGCTTGGGGGTTTTCTGCTCCCAGAGAGGCGAGGGGCAGTGGTCGTCAGAACTGGAAGGTTGTTGGATGCTCAGCTTTGGGGACTGAGGAGGGTCAGCATCACAACCTGCTGCCCTCAGGGATGTCACTGTGGACAGGAGGGTGCTGTGGGGGCCAGGCCACCAGTGTTGACCCGCCAGTGCCTGGGTTTGTGTCAGGGCGTTGCAAGAGCAGCTCTGACTGTGGGGAGTGAAGGAGCTGTTCTTACCTATGCATATCAAATGGGGGATGTGAAAAAAACAAAAGAGAAAAAGCCCATCAGGAAGTTTCCATCAGCAATTCATGGCCATGGCCACCATGGCCACCATGTCTGTTTTCCCTCCACTCATTATCCCAGTCCATCCCTTGAACTCGGCTCACCAGCTCTGTAACCAGGTTTTTCCCGGCACTGCCAGTCTAAACAAGACCTTGCAGTGATGCTCAGCGCTCTCACGTCGCTCCCTCCCCCTCTCTGCTGTCTGAAAGCCTGGGGCTCTTTTTTTTTTTTCCCCTTGCTCTCCAGACTTTAAGTTTTCCTGCCTCACGTACCAGTTTATTGCTGGGTCAGGGGGCAGGGGTTTGCACGCTGGTTTTATAGGGTCCCTCCAGAGCCGGCTTCAAAAAGCTCCCAGTTCATAAATGGGGGGTTTGTATTAACCACTGTGTTTTGACAGGGAGAGGTGCTCTTAGAAGAGAAATAATTAATGTTTTGTAAGCTTTAAGGGTGACGTGGCTTGGAGTTGCATCTAACCAAACCGCTCTGTGCTAGGAACAGTGGTTATTTTAAAACCCATATTTTTGTCAGAAATTCTCCCCTAGCCCAATGTGCACCTTGTCAGTTGTACAGCCCCAGAGGGACTTTTCTACAGGGAAGTCCTGCAGCTTGGCTGTGCCTGGATCACCACTGCCAGCCACACCAAAGCAGTGCAGAGAGCTGGTGTTAAGGTAAATAAAATGTGGGGCCACTTCAGAGCGGTGTTTCCGATCCCCAGGTAAAGGCAGGCAAGAGGAGGCAGGGTGGGAGGCAAGATGGTGTGGTGAATTCCCTCCCATTCCATGGATGTGCACCTCTTCTCCTCCAGAACACACTGAAATGGTTAAATTGCCTCTTCCCATTCACCCTCCCCCTCCCAAGAAATCCCAGCCTACCAGGGGAGATCTGCGCCCCCTCCAAGCTAGCTTAGCCCCTGGCTCTTTTTGGCAGTGGAGAAAGCCACCAGTCCTTGGGAACAACACTGAATTACACACTGGCTTACGTCAGATTTACTCCTCCTGTCCTTTGCTATAGCTGCTCTATTAATTTTCAAATGCCTTGAGCAATTATCAAACCTGGGAAACACTATTTTTGGGGGGCTGCACCCACAAATAACTGCAATAAACCCTACTGTTAAAAAAGGGGAGGGGACACCAGACATGGGGCTGTGCTTGCTTGAGTTTAGAGTGTTTTAATCTGAATTTTCATTAGAAACTGTGTGTGTGTGCTGTGGTTGGAGGATCTCTCAGGGGTCTGGAGGGGGGAAATTCACACCCTTTCCCCACCCTTACACTGCTTTTGAGGTCCAAAGCGTTGCTTCCAGGGGCATACAGGGTGCGAAGGGGCAGTCCAGGAGCAGGTTTGGGATGTGAGGGCTCCATATGGCTGGAAGGGATTAGCCCGGAGGATTAGATGAGTGGAGAGGAGGGGAAAGTTGCTGCCATCCCCCCTCCCCAAAAATCCTCATCTCTGACCCCTGGCAGATGCGCAAGGATGATTTCTGGGGATGATTAGCACCGCTTTGGTTTTGTCTGTGCCCCTGGAGTCACAGCTCGGTCTCGGTGCTGCCGGGGTAGAGCGATGCCCACAGCCTGGGCTGGGATCCTGTGCTGGCAGGTGGTGAGGAAAGCTGGGATTTTCCTCCTGCCACCGCCTCACACCCACATGTTGCACCTTTCCTTGCGCTTGATGTGTTTCCAACCTGAGCTGTTTGCTCCAGCTTTCAGCTTTGCCTGGAAAGAGTATTGGTGGTGCTCAATCCATGCTGCTGAGACGAACCCACTCCCCAGGGATGGGTGAGCCCGGGATACAGCACTTAGGAAGTCACATGTGTTGTGACCTTGTTGGTGGCTGTTCAGTGCTCAGGGGGGGTTGGCACCACTGCTGTGGGATGCAGGGGTGCAGGGTGCTCTGCACCTCCAAACTGGGCGGTAAAACACTGCAGGGATGCAGGATGCACCACAGCTCCGTAGCCCCACACCAAAACGCTGCAGGGATGCCAGGATGGACGATGTTTTGTGGCTCCTTTCTTAGGCAGGATGTCAGTGAAAAGGTCTGCATGGAGGGCAGAATATTTTCACTGCTTTTGAGACATCACCTTGGAAATCATAGGAATCATGCCAAGGTGTGATGGCTTTTCTCCATCATCACTCAGTCGCAAAACCCATCTTGCTTGGGATTGGGGTTTGCCAGCAGCTTTCCTCGTGGTGCTCCGGTGTTGCTGTCCCAGCAATGGCTCAGTGAGAACTGTGTTGGCTCTCACAGCACAACTGCAGTCTCACAGAGGACTTCTAAGCCATACTGGCTTCTTGGGATGAATCAAGTGTGCAGAAACATGGTGGGTTAGTCATGGCAGTGCTCTGGGAGGATGGGTCCTGTAGGATGGGTGCAGTAGGATGGGGTGTGATTTGCGTGGTGGCAAGGACAAAAGGCCATAGCCATCATTCCTGCCAAATACAGCAGTCCTCAAATCTGCACTGAGTCCCTCCATCCCGGTTAATTTAGGGCTCTGACGGGCTGCCCTGGGTCTGGCCACAGCAGTGCCGGCTGCTCCCGTGCAAAGTCCACCGCCTTCCTCCCCATCCGCCTCTCCAGGGTTTATAGGATGTGCCGGACTTTGTCCCCATGCAGCAAGTCACAGCCCTTAGTTAAGTTCAGCTGCCCACCTGCGCCTCGATTTAAAGCATTTCCACCCCTCCAGCAGCATTTTTCGTGGAAGATGCTGTGCAGAGAAGGTGCCACAAAGCACCGCCAAACATCAACAGACCCACCTTTGTTAAAAATGGTGTTTTCTTTTTTTGTTAACCTGCTGCTTTGTTAGAGAAGGGGGTTTGGTTGTTTTTTTTTTTCTTTTTTTTTTAATTATTTCTTTTTTTAAGGTCTCGCTGTGGAAAAACTTCACAGATCAGCAGGCAAATCCATCAGGGGCCGCTGCGAGCCGGGAGGGATGCTTGGCCGCCTCCGTGGGTACACAAAACCCGCCTGAACGCCTGCGAAAGGTTACGGCACTGCTCAAAAAGCGCCGCCGTAACCTTTCGCAGGCGTTCAAACAGGCTTTGTGTTATTACACGAAGATGGTGGCCACGAGCATCTTGTCAGGGACGGGCAGATGGTGTTCACCTGCTCCGGACCAACTTCTTTTGCCCTTTGCCTTTGGTGTCGGGGAATAATACCGGGGCAGCTGCTCGCAGTAAAATAGGCTTAAGCAAATGGGATATTTTGGCATTCAAGTGCATGACAAGAATGGGAGTATTTGCATTAATTCTCTCCTCTCTTTCCCTGCGGCGGGAGAGGATGGAGGAAACGGGGATGTTTTCCCGTGGGGTAAAGCTGGGGCCTGGTCTTCTCTGGCTGGATTGGGGGTGGGAAGTGCTGGATGCTGTGTTGGGGTGTCAGGGCTCCATCCCACAGCGTCCGACTGCCCAAACAATGGAAAAGGATGTTTTTCCGGGGAGGTCACGCTGTTTCCCGCTGCACTGCAAAGGCAGTTGCCGGGAAAGGGGGTCTCGCCCCGTTCCCTGGATTGAGACGAGGGTTAGTTACCGGGCATCACTCACTCCCCATGCAGACTCACAGCTTATTTTGTATTATTTTTGATTGCAAAGAACAACCAGTGAGATCAACTAACTGAAACATAAGGTGGCAAAAATTTGGGGGGGGAAAAAAAATTGAAAAATATATTTGTAATCTGCGCCCATCTTTAATGGGGAAATCGCTGCCGGATGCTGGATGCCTTGGGGGTGCTTTGCCAATGGGATTGGCAATATCCTCGTTAGTTGTCAGTAAATCCTTTGGACAAGTTAAAACTAGTTTTCTTCAAATGCACGTGGTGCAGTGGTGTGGCGTTTTTCTAAAGTCATGGGTTATTATTGTTTTTCCTTCTTGAATTTAATTACCAATTTAAATCTAGCTCTTCTTACAACCCCTTCCAAAATTTACTTGGCAGTTTCAGTCTGGAAGAAGGCAGAGGGGCAAAAAGCAGGCACTGGGAAGCAAAAGTCCAGCTGCCAACACCAGCAGCTTCCCTTGCACCTCATCACCAAATTATTGCTAGTTTTCTGAGAGGGAGGCAGTATTTTTCCTTAATCTGATCTTTTCAAAGGCTGGTAACAGAGAGGACTTGATTTCAGCTGTGATGCTTAAGGGAAGGATGGAAGGTGAGCTGGTGCACGTGCCACTGAGCATCCAGCCACACAGTCCCTCATAGTTACACCCCAGAAGCAGCAGCAGCACGGAGTAAGGGACATCACTGGAAGTAAAGTCCCATGGAATTCAACCACCACAACTTTGTGGTAAACTCCACCAAATTACCTCTCCCAGCAGCTTTGCTTGCTGGCGCCGTTTCTGTTTTGGCTTTAAAAATCGTGTTATTTTTTAAAAATGTGGAATTAATCTGTGAGCTTTCCATAAAGCTTGTGTAGCTACATCAGGAGCATTTCGGTGGAACCACTGAGTGTCTAGTGAGAAGGGAATGCAGGTTGTTGGTGCAAGGAGCTGTCGGGTGGCCCTCGGCAGAGCTAAGCATCCCACACTGATAGATGAGCAGTAGATTAATAGTCCTAAGCAATTGCATTATCTAATGAAAATTTTATATAATTATTTTATATAACTTTTTTGGCAGGTAGACCCTGAAATGGATGGTATTGATTGCTGGAAAAGAGCCTGGCCTGTCTGTTGCTGGAATTATTAGAGGAGAATTGATAGTAATTAATACCTGTGTATTTACAACATTTTCCAGGGTGCTAATTGCATGGGATCCGTTTAAGCTGTTTGGCAGTGGGGAGGGCTTGTATACTGGTTTTAAGGTGTGGACGTGGGTCTTGCCTTCATGCCGTGAAGGATGCTGGCGGTGGGAAAGGTGGGACCATCGGTTTCACCTTCACTCCAAGCAAGGGACAGGGGGGACTCTGGGCTGCCTATGGCGAAGCATCCCAAAATAACAGGGCTGGGGTGAATCTGTACACCCAACCACATGGCGTGAAGCCCTGGAGTGCTCTCCTCTGCAAAGCCCTTCCTGAGTCAGGGAAAGCACTTCCAGCAAGCCCGGCTTAACTTCCCACAAGTTTCCCTTTGTGAACCTCTCTGTACACGCGCGTGTGCAAAACGGAGCCTAATTGCATTTAGTCTGTTTTACACCTCCCATGCTTATCCCCCCCCTGCTCTCCACCCCCCCTTTAATTCGGTCGCTGTGAAATTTTTGCAGCCCTGCCAAGTTATTTCCTTGGGATATATTTAGAGAAAGCCAGCTCAGCAGAGCGCGCTGGGTGTTTGTGGAAGGATGTTTGTAAATGTTAGCAGGAACGCTGGCGGGCTGGCGGAGCAGATGTCCGCGAGATGCTACCAAGAGCCTTATTTACAAACTTGTAAATGACTGAAGGGGTTTCCTTCCCGGGGATAAGGGGGACGCCGACTTAAGAGATTAAAATCCTATTGTTTCGTGGCCGGAGCTGCTGTCTCAGATTATCCTTTACAAGGGAGGGGAAAAAAAAACCAACAAAAAAACCCGTATTAGCTTGAAACACCATTCAACTGTTGTGCCTTTTTTTAATGTTTTTTTCTTTAAGGCTCAAGGAAAATACAGGTCTGGGGGTTGTTTCTTGCTCCATGAAGGATGGGGGGAAAGTGGCCGAGCGTGGCTGTTCCTGACCAGGGTGTATGCTGGAGCTTTGTGTGCCGAGCGGCTCGCAGGTGATGGATTTAAAATAAGCACAAAAAGCTTGTGCTGTTGTAGAAGTATAATTAAGCTGAACTTGTATGCTCAGCGTGGTGTCCCATGGGAGAGCGGCGATGGTGTTTGGGTGGTGTGGTGATACTGCTATAAGCCCATTTAATCTGGTTTTTTTTTTTTTCCTTATATCTTGAGAATACATAAAACTTCAACCCAGTGTTCTTTTACCTTCTCGTACCCTAAAATAAACCAAAATTGGTTTGTTTTGTGTTCTGGAGCATCCAGCCAAGTGGCTTGCACTGGAGGAAGCAGGATGGACTATGGCTGTGGAACGCAGTGTCCCAAAAACACCCTGAGCCCACCCGAGAGGCTCTGCAGGCACCGTGGTTTTGAAGTGGGTGCTACAGTGGGTGCCTGCTGCTGGCACGTGGGCTGGTGATTGCTCTCATGGAACCTGCAGCAGGCTGGTGTTCTATTTATTTTGGTGCACGTTGATGCAACACAGGCGCTGGCACCGGCCCGCGGAGGGGACTGATGTGGGAGAGGATCTGAGGACTCGGTCCGGAGGAAGCGGTCGGCATGTCGTCCTCCCTGGCGTTAATCGGGTTACTGTGAGGTGTGGGAGGGTTCTATTATTAAATTTAAAACCTGGCTATATAAGATGAAGGCAGCTTTAACGAGATGAAAAGGCTTAACTGGAGTCCAATTAAATTCCGTATTACCTGTTTACGCAGCCTGCTTAAGTCCTGACCCGCACGCCGGTTTCTTCTTTAGGCTCCAAAGCCTGTGCTCTAGGCAAAAAAATAAAATCAAAGGAGACAGATAGATACCAGATCACCAGCATGTCCTGAGCACCCCCGCATGCTCCTACCGGAGGCAGCTGCCCTCAAGTCTTGCGCTGCTCCTGCAGTGGCTGGTGCAAGGTGGGAGATGCAGCCAGAATCCTCTGGTCCACTCTTTCAGAGAGGAGAGCAAAGGCAAAACCAGCTAGGGCTCAAAAGGCAAATACCCAGCTATCCTTAGTTTGGTTTTAGGTCTGTGCCATGAAGATATTTTTGCCCTCCCTATCTCACTGCCAGGTTGATGGAGGCTGGGGCTGGCTGAGCATCCAGTACTGGTGGTGCTTCCCATCAGCGGAGTATCCTCGCTGCTGCCTGCCAGTGCCTTGCACCGCTGTTGGGAGGTTATTTTTATTTAAAACAAGTGTTTGGTGATAGCCAGCCTGGGATGCTGGGATGAGCTGCACAGCTGGTCGCCGGGAGCGTGTGGTGGGGACACCAGCTCGTGTTCAATGGCAGAGTTACTACCACCAGTTGGAACCTGGTCTCCATAGATGGTTAATGGAAAGCATTGCTTGTGTTGGTGAAGCGTGGCAGGTTTGGGTGAGCTGGGGCTCAGCTGGTGCCTTGCCACCATCATCTCCCCATGACACTGAGAGCCTTGCAGGATGGGGTGCAGTGCCTTAACCCACCTTCAAGCTGCTCTTCAAGGTTCAGTGGTGAGGATGAGGAGGAAGAATCCCTTGCAGCAGCCTGTGTGTGGACGACACATCCAGAAAGCTCCTCGGCTTCCCAAGCTGTCTCTTGTTGGGTGCTGTCTTGTATTATGGGGGCACCATGGAGCTGGAAGTAGCAACGTTCTGGCAGTGAGGGCGATTCCAACCCACCTGCTCTGGTTTCTAAATTCAGCCCCCAAAACCCTGCCAGGGCCTCGGCGGTGCCTCACGGCTGCTCTCGGGTCGAGCGTGCAGCAGGGCGGGGGGCAGGAAACAGCCCGCCGCACCCTGCTCACAGCAAACCCTCACGCCCAGCAAAGACCTAAACCCTGCGGTAAAGAAAGTAAATAAATAAAAGCACTGGACCGCAGCTCCTCCCAGGGCTGTGGGACAGCGGAGGGGAGTTGTGTTCCCGGCTCAGCCGGCCTGGGAAAGCAGACTTGGGTGACACCAGAACGCTGGTGGGGATGCACCGGAGGCCGGGGAGCTGCTTGGGGCAGCCACGCCGGTGCCTCTTCCCTGCTGCTCTTCAGCACAGTTAATACAGCGGAATAACCTGGTTTCTCCTTAAGGATTAGGTTAAGAAAACAAGATGGTTTTAATAGCCCTTCTACATCCTGCATAGATTGTAGCTGAAGAACCTAACCAGCTTTGCAGCGCGGTCAAACAGCACATCTTTTCCTTTTTTCCCTGTTTTTTCCTCCATAACCTGATGCCAGCAGTCCTGCGCAAGCAGGCTCCTATCGATAATTCAAGTGCCCAGCTCCTGGCTGTGCTGTTTTGTCCGATTTCCATTGCCTCCTGACCTCCATCCTTCTTTATTTGCAAAGCTATACTCGCAGGCAGCAGTAATAAATCAATTAATGACTCTGATGAATCGTTTAATGGCTGACAAAATAACACTACAGTCAACAGCTTGGATCTCTACAGCAGTACCAGAAGATGCTGGTTGACTCAGGGTAGGGAGACGAAACAGAGACTGTTAGCTCAATTAGTGCAATTAGTGTGCGATTTAAAGGCTTAGACGGCATCTGCTGGCGTACCAGGCCGGTGTGTTAACTGAGAGCTTCGGTTTGGAAGCGAAACACGGTGATCCAGATTGTCATCCTTCCTCTGGCTTCCACCAAAGAAAGAGGAGAAATACCGACGTATGTGACAGGGAAGAAAAAATACATATGTATGTTTGTGTATAAATCTATACATGCGCACCCCAGGAACACACATATATATTTATTTCCAGCACGGAGAAAATTTGCCATCTTATAAAAGGCAAACGAAGCTGGCATGCTGGCGTTGCCAGAGCTGTCCTGGCTCATTTCTGGCAGTGCTTTCCATGTGTTTTGGTGGAAGGAGATTCGGGGTGACACTGCTGACAGGGACCTTTGTGTGGCTGGACGTGCTTTTGGTTTAGCACCAGTTTGGATGTGGTGGCAGAGCAGTTCCATGCCCGTGTCCTGCTGGCTTCCGTGGCAACTCCACCGTGTCTATACCTGCACCAGGGAGACTCGGTGGGTTTTAGATATTCACCTGAGGAAAGAGGCTTGGAAGGCAAACTGCAACCAAGAGTCCCTAAAAAAGGATTTCTGAGACAAAATGGTGAAAATAAACCATGTGGGAGGAGCTGCATGGCCAAAAACATCCTGGAAATGGGTGCTGGAAAGCCCTTGGGTTTAGGTGCTGACCCTTAGGGTTTGGTGCTCACCCTTAAGGTTTGGAAAAGTTGTTCCTGCTGTCTTTTTTTCCCTTTTTTCTTTCATTTCTGGCACGCCCCAAGGATTTTACAGCGCTGCTCCAGCCACGGCTGCGCTCCCATCGCTTCGCCAGGGCTAAAGGTGCCTTGGTGTTTACCTTAGCGGCGGTGATGGGGAGGGGAATAAAAAAAGAAATAAAATGTCACTTCGCAGCCTTGTAAATCATTCATCAAGGGCTGACCAATTTGGCTCCCATCCTACAATATGCTCAGGGCACTTGCGGGTTTTTAATTACCGAGTTCTGCCAAGCGCCACATGTGCGAGGAACTTTAAATCCCCGTTTACGCCGCGAAGGCATAGGTGAGGTTTCAGGGTGTTTAACACGGAAAAATACTCTGCGGTTTTGTGGAAAAATGGGCATTTGCTTCAAGATTTGCTTTGGCTCCTCCGCCCTTCTCCCTCTGCTCCCTGTTGCAGAGGGGAGGAGGAGAGCAGCGTCCTTTCCCCCCGGATCCCCAAATCCGTTTCCCTCCTCACTCCCCACCACTTTGGGATCCATTTTGCTTTGGGAGATTCCCCAAGCAAAGGATTATAGTGTGCTGGAAATCTCTTGAAACCATAAAATATCACCTTGGCAGCTTTATTGCAGCGCTTGCCGCCTTGGGAGAGAAGCGTTTTGCGTGATAGAGGGTTTAATAAAGGAAATTCCAAATGGGCTCGCTGCAGTTTGGGGCTCGGTCTTATATATTTTTGCATTAAGAACCGTCATCTGCTTTGCAGAGAAACTGCAATATGTTCATGGCCTTGGATTAAGATTTGGTTTTACTTTTATAGCTGACCCACTTGGGGGGATGGAGGGAGGGGGAGAAGTGGGTTCACTCCCTCTCCCATCTATTTTTGCTGCCGTCTGATGTATAAAAAGAGCCTGGAATGGGCAGGCTTATTTTTCCTGCCAGGAGTTTTTTTTTTTATTAACTGTAAAAACACTCAGATCTGGCCTTTGCTGCTCATGGGGGGAAGGCTGCTCGGGATGCCTTGTTCAGGGGCATGGAGGGAGCGTGGCATGGGCTCTGCCTGGGGGTGCAGGACCCCATAGCCGCAGGGGGAATGGGTCATTTCATGAAGGGAGGCTCTTACTGGGGAATCAGCCTCCACTGTTGCCTGTGACACTTGCAGCTCTGAGATGCTGGGGTGGGAAACGCAACCCGCTCATCTGGCATGGTCCTGGCCTTCATCCCACATCCTGCACGCCAGCTCCTGCTGGAGAGCGTGATGAGGGGCACAAGGGATGCCCTGGGAAGGCACAAGGCAGCGATTAGTCTGATGTTCCCCTGCCTGTGTAAGGCTTTCTGGTCTGGAATAGCGGGATTCCCGACCAAACACGGGGATCCTACCTTGGCGCTCCATAGTCCTTAGTAATAATCCTTAATTTTCCGGGCTGCCCTGACAGCCTGGCTTCCCCCCTTTGCTCACATCTTGTGGTTGTTGCTGCATCGGATGCGGCTGGGAGCCGGGGCTGGCTCGGCTGCTGTTGGGACGTGGGGTTTGTTGGATAAAACCGAGCCTGAGCAGGCTCACATGTACCCCATCTGTTCATGGGATTTCCTCAGTGGAAAATTTTTCTGCTATGGTTTTAGGTGGGTACATCTATCATAAAAATTGGTGGAGGGAGTAGTTCAGCAATCCAAGCCCAGTTAACATCACTGAAGTGCCTTTGCAACTGCCCTGGGAATGGGGGATCACTTGGTCCTGGGCAAACTGGGGTGCACTTGGAGGGCACAGGTACTGCTCCTAATCCCACAGAAATGTTTTGCTAGCAGTAGATTTTAGGGAAAGATCTTTTTCTTATCTTTTCCTTTAGGGTAGGAGCCTCCCATCATGCTGGTACTTTTCCAGTAAATAAATACAAATACGGATGCTGAGCAGGAGCGAGCTGGGTGTCTGGGTACCTCATGTTTGCCCCGTCCCTCCTTGTTGGGGCTGGAGAAAAATCCTGGGGAGTCACAGGGGGGAATGTGACACCATAGGTTGAGTGCAATGAATTTGGAAATGAATAATAAAGCCTTGGGATGCTGGTGAGGTCAGGGGAGCATCATTTTGGGAGGACAGGGCTGAACCAGCGAGCATGGGGGAGAGGTTGCTGAGAAGCATTTAAAAAGCTTTCAAACAGCTTCTGCCTGAAGTGACACGTTAGATGAGGCTCCTTGGTGGATTAACAAGACTGAGCGCCTGGGTAACTGAGTTAACAAACCCCAGAATCATCTCCAGGTTTTGTGCGGCCATCTCCTCCATGGGTGAGGCCGGTGCCCCTCCAGCTATGAGCATCCTCCGCCGGTTCCTCCACGAGGGAGGATGCTCAGGGCACGTGGAACAACACTCAGGGCTCCGGAGGTACAAGGCAGATGGACTCGGTGGGATGCGGCAGGAGAGGTGGCTTTTTTAATGTGTTCTTGTCATAACTCTGACCATGTCTGCCCTGGTTTTGTTCCCTGCAGAGCGCAGCTGCCGCCCCGAGTCCCGTGCTTGGAAACATTCCCCCGAACGACGGGATGCCCGGGGGCCCCATCCCACCCGGTTTCTTCCAGGTAGGCTGGCGCTCCTCCCGGTGCTCCCTCCTCACCACGCACGTGTTTGCTTTCGCTCTGGGTGTCAGCGCTGTCGTGCCTGTGGTTTTTTTTTTTTCCAAGGAGATGCTAAGGAAGCAGCATGCCTGCCTAGCTGACCTGTCTAGGAATAACTTGTGTTCTGCTGTCCCTCCACGTTTGCTTTCTATCTTTTGTGGCCTTAAAGCAAATTTCTTCCTTGCTGGAAGAGGTTACTGTGTATTTACAACCAATGTTTTTTTCCAAAGCTGCTTGGTTTGTGTTTGGGTTGGGATTGTATTTGTTCTCCAGTCCTAACAGACGTGCGTAATTGAAAACATTCTGGATTTTGATTCCTGAAACTTTTTCCCCCTCCTCTGGTTAACCGCTTGATTTTTTCCAAATGCAATCACTGAAAGCATTAACAAACCCTGGCTGCGGCTGCAGGCGGGAGTGGGCTCCAGCCAAGTCCCTGAATGCCGTGGAGGCACCTTGTAAGCAAATACCCAGCAAAGTCCCCAAAGTCCCCTCGCTCCTTCCTTATCCCACACTGAGCTCTGGTGGAGGAGGGGGTAACGTATCTTTGGGGTGATGCTGACAGAAAGGGTACCAACAAGCACACAGAAAAGGAGTTTTCAGACCTCGAACCTTAGGGGTTTTCTTAGGAATCTCTTTGCCCGGGGTGAGCTGCACTGGTTTGCAGCAACATAAGCTTTCGGTGCTCTAAAATCTTCCTGCTTGAGGACGAAACACTTGTTCGTGTAAAAAATGGGATAAGAGTTGAAAGGAATATTTGTTTTGGCAAGCTAGGCTTTTTTTAATCTGTGCTTGTGATTTGTATATGGGAGAACTTCTCGGGCAGTAGACAGGCAAGCTCGATAAGGAGCTTGTGATGTATTGTGGCGATATCTGAGCCCGATATTGGCGATTGCGTTTGTGTGGGAAGGGGGAAGGAGGGTCCTGTCTTTTTTCTTTTGAGAGACAGAGAGATCCCATTTCCTGAACATGCTTCTGACAAAGTAAGAATATCCGATATTGATCGGGAACCCTAAAACAGGCGAATCTTGTAGCAGCGCTCGGCGGCAGGGGGTGAAGCCAACGGCGGAGATGCAATCTCGCAGGTCATAGCTGCTGCCAGCAATCCGAGTGCCAAGCTGCTGCTTCCAACAAATGTGTCTCCAAACGTCCTGATCTCGCCCCGCGGTGAAGCTGACTGTCCTCTGGGGCTTCTGCTTCGTGCCGAGCTGCGAGGGCTGCAAAACTGGCATGAATTTAGGGCAAGGCATCAAGAGTATGGGTTGGCTTTCCCAGAGCGGGAAAGGTGAGGAAGAGGAGTCACATCTCTCCAGACGTACTGTTCGTGCTGCCGTCTCGACTCTTCCTGTTGACAGCCTCCAAGCTGTCCCCCCGCTTTCCTTTCTGCCCTCCTGTAGCACTTTTGCACTGAGGGTCTGATTCAGGAGCAAACAACCCATCCTAGCTCCCTGCCTCGTGTGGAGCTGGGGAAGGGGCTGGCTCAGAGGCAGGAGGGAATCCTGAAACCCCAGACAATGTAATAACACCGGTACAGGTGTCGTGTGGGGGATGCTGCCCATCCCCAGCGCTGCCGGAGGGAAGAGAGGACGGGTGCATATGGCTCACATGTGACATCTCAAGAGCCTGCCTTTCCTGAAAGCCCTCCAACATCTGGTTTCTCCTCCCAGCCCTCAGGATGGAAGGGAGAAGAAAAATCTCACCTTTTAACACAGTCTGAACATCGCCTCCATGAAAGCCTGTCTGATTTATTGCAGGTGCTGGAGCTCATTCCAGCTTCAGGAGATGCTGGAGAGCAGCTCTTGCAGAGGTGGGCTGGAGACTCGGTGTCGAGCCAGTTGCAGCTCGGGGGTAATTTCCTCTCTGTAGGAGATTAAAGTGCCTACATTCAGAGGGCAAAACCAAAAAGGTCACAGAAGATAGAAAGGACTTCTCCCCAACCCTTGGTGTGCCAGCCCTGGTAGTGAGTGAGGTGGTACCACCTTGGCCAGTGCTGTCCTCATGCCAGGAGACTGCTGGAGAGGGGCTCAGGGGGTTTCAGCATCTCACTCTTCTGCACCAGGAACCTGCAAGGGATATCCCTGAGGGTAGCAGGCATGGGCAGATAGCTTTTGAGAGGATTTAGAGAGCCTGATCGTGTCCAGGTATGGTGGGGCATCACACAGGGAATTGAGGAATGAGTCACCAGCAAAGTTCAGCTAGCAGAAACCCTGCACTGCCACCCTGGGGGTACATGAACCCCCCCAGCCCTGCACATTAGGATGTCCATTGCTGGGTGGCAAAGGGAAAAATTATATGGACCATTCCTGGGACTTAGTAACCCAAAAACCCATGTGAGCGAGCTTGGAGGAGAAGGAATGCTCCAGGGAAGGGAGAAGTGAGGACTCCAGGCTGCAGTGCCCATCCACAGCCACTGCCTTGCAGTGAGAATCCCTTCCCAGTACCAGGGCTCAGCAGCGACCTTCAGGCCAGGGGCCATGGGAAGTGCAGCTTGCAGAATCTCCCAAAACGATAGGGAAGAAGAGGCCCATGGCACTCTTGGGTTGCTGGGGCATTTCACGGTGCCAGCCAGCAGCACAGCATCAGCTGCACTCCGGACAAAAGGTGGCTGGGTTGACGGCCAGCGTGGATAGATGCTTTTATTTAAATATCTCTCTTTGTCCCGTTGGGATGAGCAAACAAACCCTCTGCTCATCCTCCTAAAGGTCATCAGAGGCGTTCCTGCTTTTGTTTTGAAAGCTGGATTGATGCCGGGGTGCAGATCCCTCACAGGAGGGACGGGGGGGTGCCAGGGAAATATAGGAAGGAAAACGAAAAATTGAAAAGCAATTAATACCACACCTTTATACCAGTAAATAAACGGGGGGGTCCCAGTCAGCAGCCCCCCCCCCAGCCGTGCCTGCTCTCCCCAGCGCAGAGTCCCCGCGCCGCCCCGTACCCCGCGCTGATGAAATGGAAAGTTGACCATAAATCAATGTCGGCGGCTGCGTTAGCTATGCATCAGCGGCTCGGCGCCGAGATGCACCAAAACAAAGCGACGGCTGCTCCGTGTTCCCACACTGCCCCCTAATGCAGGCAGGCCTCGGGAGCTGGGGAGAACAGGGGGTTGTGGAGCCCGGGGGGGTCCCCGCCGCATCCCCTGCCCTCCCCGCCTCTCCTCCCCGCATCCTGGAGACCTCACTCTTTGGGTGAGGTCGCCCATGGGGGTGAGGATTGTAAAGCCAGGCACAATAGGAAGGGGTCCATGTTGTCCTGCTCCCTCCTTGGATGCCACCATTTTCCCCCTGCCCAGCTGTCCTGATGTCTCAGTGGGATTTGCCATCGTGCCACGGATGCCACCGGCTATGGTCAGCCAGCTCCATCAAGGTGGCAGGAGAGCCACAAAACCGGACTGCCCTTCCCAAAATCCTAGGGTAGAACTCGGTACCAGCCTGCACCAGGCAGGGTTTGAAGGAAGGTAGCTTACAAGCTGGAGGAAAGGAAAAGCAAGCATCAGAGAAAGTTTTTTTTCTGGAAGTTTAGTAGGATGCCCGAGGCTTTTGTACCGAGCGTCTGGAGCATATGGTGGGATTTGCAGTCAACTTTCTCTCGGGTGCTCCAGCCAGATGGAGGTGACTGTTCTTGGCTCTGGCTGACACGGGTTTGTTTCCTGAAGAGCTTGTGTTAAACATATTCCTTAAAACCAGGCTTCTGCAGTTGGGAGCCCCAGCTGCAGGCGAGGCAGAGCTCCTGCCCACGGCTGCCTTTCGCTGTCTGCGGGGGAACTTGGCCTGCCTCGCCTCGCCTGCCTTGCCTTGCTGCCTTGCCTTGCCTTGTCTAACCTCGCCTTGCCTTGCTTTGCCTTGTCTTGCTTTGCCTTGCCTTGTCTAACCTCTCCTGGCCTCCCCTTGCCCTCTCTCAGGAAGGTCCTCACCCAGCACTACGTGCTGGAAGGCAACTGTGGTCTTCCTCCTTGAAGGCATCTGGAGCATCTCTCCTAAAGGCTCCTTCAGAGATACCTTATTTTTTTCTTGACAACTTGCAAAACATCTCTCTCCTTCAGTAGAAATAAAGCTCCTCTCCAATAAACACAGGCATGGCTTTAATTAATATCCATCTAATTTATTTTAGTATTTTCTAACGTCAAAACCGGCAGGCAGGGGCAGGTATTTTAAACACAAGATGCCTCCCTATTGCTAACTCGAAACCATCGGTGTCTCATGGCAGCGATGCTTTGCCTTCTCGTACCATCCTGCCTTGTTCTGCCACCCCCAGAGGTGCTTGAAAATGTTTTTAAATAGCAAAACTCCCCCATTAGCTGAAAGTATGTAGCCCATAAAACATGATCCATTTGTGGTGAATTACGCTGGAAACATAAATTGACACACGCAGAGCTATGATCGCTCGTGCCATTTTCCATCTTTAATATTTTACAAGAAGTTTGAGGAGTCGAGCTCATGAAAGACAGAGTGGAAATAACCTGATCTCCTGGAAACTCCCTGTAGGAAGCAGCTGTGGCAGCAAACTTCGGCCGTCCGACCGGGCCAGGTTGGGCTTTTAAAGTCCCTGGAGTGTAGAGGGGAGAAAAAAATGCAGCAGAGTGGAGGTTGGGGCACCGACAGCTGTTGGAAACAGTTTCCTCTAAGGCCGTTTTAGCTGTTTGGGATTGGTTGTTGGGTTTTTTTGAGGCAGCTACAGGAAGGTGAAGAATAACCCTCCCACACGGAGTGTCCAGTTTGGGGGAAAAAAGGGAAAACTTGAGAGATGATGGGGTTTCTCTGCTTAGGGGGAGCTCTGGCCTGGAGATAAGAGTGAAGTTGGTGTGTCAGAAGGGGCTGTGCTGCAGGGATGTGACTCCAGGGCTGGATGGAGGGATGTGGAGGAAGCAGAACGGCATATGTTCAACCTCCTCTTTTAACAGAAGTAGTTAATAACTGCTAAATACACATTTTTTTAAGAAAAAAGGGTTGTTCTGTTGGTTGGAGCCCACATGTGGTCTCTGCAAAACACTTGTCTCGACTGCCACGATCCATCGGGATCATCTGCTGCTTCCTCTGCAGCGAGGCAATCCCGTGCGAAAAGCAACTGATCCAGCAAGCGTTCCCGGCCCAACACGGGTCCCAGCCCTGAAACATCTGCAAATATTTATGGAGATAACATTATCCAGAGGGGCTGCGTTTCTGACGGAGCAGAGCAGCCGTGCTGAGGGGGCCGCGGCAGTTGCAGCTCGGAGCGAGCGTTTCGGATGCTGCTGCTTGGAAAAAGCAAGAAAAAAGGGAAAAACAGAAAATCCTGCTTTCAGCTTCTCCTTGCCTGCTGAAACCTTTGCACAAGCTGGGCGTCACCTTATCCAGAAGTCTCCTCTGGGAATGGTACCACATGGGATAATGCAAGGGCAAGGATGCTGTGGTGCCAAGCCTGGAGCATCCCCGGAGCAGCCTTGGTGTTGGGGCAGGGCCACACTGGTGCACTCAGCAGCACAAACAACTGATGCTCTCTGGATCCAGCTGCCACAGGGGATTTTTCTCTGGTGGAAATGCTGCCGTGTCTCATAGATGCTTTTTCTCCGATAGTCAAACACTGTTTGCTCTGCAGCTCAAAATGCAGACCCAAAGCATCACCTTCGGGCCCAGCCAGGGTGCCTTCAGATGGCTGTGTCCCCCACATGTTTGATACCTGTTCACCCCATGCCCCCACATGCTGTGGGATACAAGAGGAAGGACATCAGCACCTGGACAGCAGTGACCCCCTCTTGCAGCACAAGGCAGGCATCATGGAGGACACTGACTCTTGCATTGATGGGGCTTGAGATTTGGCCTCTGCCAGCCCTGGTTTTTCCCTTCCACTTGTTTTCATCATTCATTCACCTCTTCTGAACCTCCCTGCCCCAAATCCTGCAGCTGAGACATATAGGAAGAGCTTTGGGGGTGGCCAGACCTCACTGGGGGATGGTGGGAGGTGTGTGCTGCCCCTGCTGCACTTTGCATTCACAGAGTTAGCAACTCAGAAGCAAAAATAAGTGAACTTCCATGCCTGGAGAGGACTTCTGCTAAAGGGGGTTGATGCTGCAGTTGGACCTCAGAGGTTTGTCTTCTCCGCTCTGGTGGGACATGGATGGAGAAGGCAGCGGGAGGGTTGTCCTGAGGTGCTGTGACCTCATCCAGATGAGGTTGGCCAGGCACTAAGGGCAGGGGCTGGTTCCTTTTGGCTCCTGGAGAATAAATGGTGGTGTAAGTGGTGGGATTTCAACGGCTGGAGCAGAGAGGCTGGCAGGAGGCTGTTGGTTTAAATCCGCTTGGCTCCATCTCACTGCCGAACCATTCAAATAAAAAAAAAAATTAAAAAAAAAAAAAAAAGAAGAAGAAGGAAAAAACCCACCCTCTTACTTTATTTACATTGCACTCAAGTTTCCGCTGTACAAAAGATTTGCAGGTGCAAATATGTCCTGCCTTCATTAACTTCCCCTCCCTTTTTAATTTATGTGATTTCAATTTTCCTTCCCTGTACTGTTAATTAGGGGACCCTCTAATCAGTACCATTATCACAGTGGTATTCATGTTTAGGAAAGCTGCTAAACAAATGCTTGCAAAATTGCTAAATGGCTAATTAATGTCTGTTAATTAAGAAAATTGCTCATGGTAACAAACCATGCCATTGCTGGCAGCAGCTAGAAGGCGAACACTTGTTGAAATTAGTAACGAGGCAGGTAGAGAACATCTGCTCCGGCGCCGGTCCTGGAGCCTGCCGTCGCTTCCCATCACCTACTGACAGAGCTCCTGTGCTTTCTCTACCAATTACACCTCCTTTGCCTCAAAAAATACTATTTTTTTTTTTCTCTTTCCTTACGTTAACACGCACCGGTATATTTCTTGCACCGAGCTCGCGGTTTTTCCAAGCAAATTTTCATTTTGTGCTTTTAAGGGAAATTTAAAAATAAAAAAAAAATTAAAGTGGGCGTTCAAGCCCAAAATGTCAGCGACTGCTGCATTGCAGCCTTAAACCTGCACCAACTAATCTCTCCTTTTTTCCCCTAGACATCCTTTCTTTGCTCGCAAGCCATTTTACTCGCATCCTTAGGGAATCCACCTCGAGGAAGGATGTTGCATCCCTTCAGTGTGGCGGTGCAGCCCCGGTTGTGCCGGCCAAACGCTGCCCAAGCGTGAGCTGGGACGTGCTCCTCGTCCTCCGCGCTCGCTCCAGCACCTCCAGTGAATCACGGTCAAAACACAAACCCGGAGGTGTTACCAACCTTTGGGATGAGAGAGGAAAAAAAAAGATTTTTTAATTTTTTTTTTTTTTTTTTTTTTTTTGGGGGGTTTTTTTTTTTTTTNTTTTTTTTTTTTTGTTTGGGGGTGTTTTTTTGTATTTCCCCCAACCTCTCTCTGGTCCTCTCCTGCATATTTTTTTTCCTCGCTGCACGCCCCTGCAAAGTGTTTCCCTGTGTGTTGATCATTGCAGACTTGGTTGAACCACTGGACCGTTCACCCTCAATGTGGCCACTGTATTTTGACAGATGTTCTGATTTTGGATATATTTTTTTTTGCATATATCATTATTCATTGTTGAGCTGCAAATGAATAGAAACTCAATTTAAAAAAAAAGAAAAAAATAATCTAAAACTGGGAGAACTGACTCCCCAACTAAACAGGTCCACCCGTGAATCCTTTTTTTAGCTCTTTCTGCGCTTTCATGTGCTAATCTATAACCTCCTTCTACTGTCTGACCTCACAGGGACCGCCTGGGTCACAGCCCTCGCCACACGCACAGCCTCCACCCCACAATCCTAACAGCATGATGGGACCCCACAGTCAGGTAAAGACACTAGTGATGGGTAGGGCTGTGAACCGGGACGTGCGCTCGATTTACTTCTTTTTTCCCCTCTCTAAGCATGCTGGGCAGCGGGTACCCGCTCCCCGGGGAGCATCCCCCTGGGCACCCCAGCTCCGAAGCAAAATGTTGGCTTTTTCCCTTTTTTTTTTTTCCTTTTTTTCTTTCCTTTTTTTTTTT